>JABUQX010020140.1:5000-12500 GCA_015478945.1 Trachelipus rathkii
ATCTTAGGTGTATACAGGGTAAAATGACCGATTTTACCAAATTTGGGGGACCAGCCCCCAAATCTGAAATATTTTCATAGAGTGATGAAACTCGGTATACAACCTTCTGAGGATGTATCTTAGATGTAGCCGGGAGTAAAATGACTGTGGATGCCCCAGATGGGGTACTCACCCTTGTTATGTTAGCATATATTCGGTGGTTAGTATATAAAGAACTCATTTTGCGCTATGTTTATCCGAAATGATACTCTAAATGCTGCGTAAATCAGATGTTAATGTAAAATTAACATTGATATGTTAGAGATATGCTTGAAAAAATGTGAATAGGTTACGTTTTTTGTACGCTGTGTTAGTAGCTTTACTGCTTTTAAGTTGGACTTAGTTAAACTGTTAGTTGTTTATTCGTGATAGATTCGTCGTTGTACATTATTTTCTTAGTCCACATGATGCTATGTTAGCTTTATTAATGTGAAAACCTTGTTATGTTAGCATATATTCGTTGGTTTGTAATAAAAGAACTTATCTTTGTACTATGTTATTGTTGTTGTTGGTGTTGTTGTTTTAGGAAATTTTGGGAAAAAAAAAAAAAAAAATAAATCTTTTTAATAACCTTTTGAACTGATATGGTTCATTCGTACGTCCGTATTCTTGTTTAACTTTCTTCTGAATTGGTTGAAAGAAAGAATCTCATTACATTTAAGGGCTGTTTATACACTATTTTCTTCAGTAGGATAGTTTTTTGCAGTGTTGATACGATGACATCTCCCCGCATCTCTACGCTTGTTGTTGATATTTTCACGAGGAGTTTCGTTATTCCCAACGATGTGTCATTTATATTTAAATCGTAAACCGAATTGGCGAGACTGCTACATTGGCTTGTATTCAATGCCAAGAGGGTTCAAATATAAATAAGTAATTGCATCACTTTGTGCAAATAGTTAAAGCATAAAATCATTTTTCATGTTTAGAGTTGGTATTTTCTGAAAGGAGGCGGAGTCTAAAAAGAGATAAGCCTAAAAACTTTACTTTATTCGTCTTCTGTTAGGTCTTATGAGGTGTTAGGTATGGTTATGACACATTTTTTGATAAATGTTACTGTGGCAATGTAAAATTACGTTAATATGTTAGAGATAGCTTGAAAAAAAGTATAAATAAGGTTCGTTTTGTATGTAAGTTAGTTACTTACCGGTGTTAAGTCTGGAACTTTGTTAATGTTAACAGTTTATTTGTGTGTAGTTGTGTTAGGGTTTGTCGTTGTACATTATTTTCCTAGTTCATATGATGCTATGTTAGCTTTACAATTAATGGTTTGAAAACATTGTTTATGTTACATTATATTTGTTGATCAAGTATGATAATCGGACAAGGTTATGATACATTTTTGCTAAATATTAGTGTGTTAGTGTAAGATTAACGTTGTTAAATATGTTAAAAATAGCTTTGAAAAAAAGTAAGATTAAAGGTACGTTTTTACATACCATGTAAGTTACTTTACGGTGTTAAGTGTGGAACTTTGTTAATGTTAAACTGTTTATTCATGTTTCAAGTGTGATTAGGCTTTGTCTTTGTGTATTATTTTTCTTAGTTCATGTTACGCTATGTTAGTTTTATTGATGGGGAAACTTTATTATGTTAGAGTATATTTGTTGATCAGTAATTAAATTAACCATTGTTGTGATAAATTTTAGTTAAATATTACCATGTAAATGTAAAATTAACATCGTTATGTTGGAGATATGGTTGATAAAGTAAGAATTGGTTACGTATTTGCATGCTATGTTAGTTAAGTGTGGATCTTTGTTAAGGTTAGCAGTTTATTCTTGCTTTAGATGTGTCTGGTTTGCCTTTGTACATTATATTCTTAGTTCTGGTAATGCTATGTTAGCTTTATTAATGTGAAAAACTTTGTTACGTTAGAGTATACTCATTGGTCTGTATGATAATTACACACGGTTATGGTAAATTTTTGTTACATATTACCATGTTAATGTAAAATTAACATTGTTATGTTAGAGACATGCTTGACAAAGTGTGAATAAGTTACGTTTTTGGATGTTATGTTAGTTACTTTACTGTTGTTAAGTGTGAAACTCTGTTAACGTTAACCGTTTATTCCTGTTTAAGATGTGTTAGGTTTCTCGTTGTGGGTTATATTCATAGTTCAGATGATGCTAAGTAAGCTTTATTACTGTGAAAACTTTGTTACGTCAGCATATATTGTCTGATCTTTGTATAAAGAACTTGATTTTATGTTATGTTTATCCAAAATGATACTCGAAATGTGAATTTAATCAATAGATCAATAGAACAATAGATCACAATTGGACAGAAGGGTGGCTGGATGGGGGTTGAATGGTGGTTTGATTTACTGATTTACTCCTTTAGGGTATGTAAAAACGTAAATTTGTAAGTTATAAACAAAAAGAATAAGAAATTTTATTTATTTATTTATTTATTTAATTTTTATTTTTTTATTTTTTTTCTTTTCTGTATCGAGGATACATCATAAGAAAGATGTATACCAAGTTTCGTTGTTCTAATGGCCAATATTTTCAGTTTTGTGGGGGCTGGGACGCCCCCTTTGGGATGTGTAGCGGCTATTTACCATATACGTATAATGTACTTATATGAAAGATATATACACGAGTTTACATCTTTTAGGTCAAATTTTCAGGTTTGGGGTCCCGGAGACCCCAATTTTGCTGTGTTCGGTTATTTTAACCCATATATGATGTGTAAACCTTTTTATGGGCAGGTGTAACGGTTTCATCGTTTCTACCGCCAATATTTCTAGATTTTTGGGGGGCCGGTCCCTCAATTTGGTCAAATCGGTCATTTTAACCCCGTATACATCTAAGAATACAACCATAAGAAAGATGTATACCAAGTTTTGTTGTTCTATGTCAATATTTTAGGTTTTGGGGTGAGTACCCCATCTGGGGCATCCACAGTCATTTTACCCCGCTTACATATTAAGATACATCCTCAGAAGGTTGTATACCGAGTTTCTGCACTCTATGAAAATATTTCAGATTTGGGGGCTGGTCCCCCAAATTCTGGTAAATCGGTCTTTAACCTGTATACACCTAAGTACAACCTAAAAAGCTTGTATCTCAAGTTTCAGCTTCTACATCAATATTAATGTTGGGGGCGGATCCTTCTGTGGGATCCTAGACACCCTACACGGACTTATAACCAACATATTCGAGATCTACAGACCCAATAACATATATAAGACACCAACATTGTTGTTATACGACTGTTTATTAACTCGGCACCGCAGTGGCTCCAGCAACGGTGCCGGACCCACTCATCAGATTCACATACCAAGTATTTCTAGAAATATCAACTCTGAATCCTCTCACCAAATTTCAGCCAATTACGAACACTTCGATTTTTTTGAAGGGGGGTGGGGTCCCCCCTTCGGGGACCCACGGGGGGACGTAACTTTGTATATGACTAGGGTAACCTCCCCATCTAACACCTCTCCAAATTTTAACCATAAATACGTAACCTAACCTCATGGTAGATATTATATCGAAACGCGGAACCGGAATGCGAAGAAGAACGCCGGCGGAAATTAATAACAAAACAATAATAATAATAATAAATATAATAATAATAATAATAATAATAACAGACAGATCAACACTAACCGATGTCTGAACATACCGACCCTGAACCGGAGCCGGGAGTCGGAGCCGGAAGCCGAGCCGAGTCCGGAGTCGGGTCGATGCTGAGCCGGAGTCGGAGCCGGAGTCGAGTCGGAGTCCGAAGTCGGAGTCAGGAGCCTGCTGCTGCTGTAGAGGCTAGGACCCTAACCCATCTGAATGAGGATGTGCGCTACGGTGAATCGGATAGGAACATTGAACTCGAACGCCGAAGGAGGCGCTGAGGGGAGGAAGACGATGAAGAAGCGAAAAAAATAAATTAGATGTAGAACGTAGAAGGGATATTAAACAACTCCACAAGTAAACCCTTAACGGGGTTACTTCTTCGGTAATAATAATAATAATAATAATAATAATAATAATAATAAATAATAATAATAATAATAATAATAATAATAATAATAATAATAATAATAATAATAATAATAATAATAATAATAATAATAATAATAATAATAATAATAATAATATGTCAGGGTGTGTGCGCTCTCGCGCGCTGACTTAATCTCGTCTGCGACGAGATTGCGTCATCACGCTCGCCCTAACTCTCGTTAGGCTTAATCACGCTCTCTCAGATCATGCCACAAGGGCGTAAACCAAATATCGGCGTCCACCCTCGGGGGTGACCCCCCTCTATATACATCCTACAGACTTGAAATTTTTACACGGATTCGAGCTTATCCCATACATAGATTATATTTCAAGTTTCAGACCGATATCTCTTATACTTTTTGAGAAAAGGCTGTAGGAGCTCAAACTGTACCATCACTACTATATATATATATATATATATATATATATATATTATATTATATATTATAGTATATTTATATATATATAATTATATATATATAATATATATATCTATATATATATATATATATATATATATTATATATTATATATATATTTCTATATATATATATATATATATATATATATATATATATATATTATATATATATATATATATATATATATATATATTTTATATTATATATATATATATATTATATATATATATATATATATATATATATTATATATATATATTTTTACAATTATCACCATCACTCAGGGGCGGAGCCCTATTCAAGAAGGGGGTGTTACATGTCTCAAAAGCTCACCACTAACGCAATTACGGCAGATGAGCACAGACGCAAGCTTTGAAGTGAGGGAGATTAAATTTCAGCCGGAAACACAAAGATGGAAGAGAATTCCAGCAGAACAAGGTGACATGAGACTACGAGCATCGCACCGTAATAGCCTTGAGTTACCAATATCCACACAAAAGCTCATGCCAACACACACCCCTTGTGCTGGCGCGGTGCGACGTCGTAAAAGGTGGTGGTATGCGACTGACAAGTTCCCTTGACACCGGCCGCTGCGGTATATAGAAAAGAGATAAAGCACCAACATCACTCCGCAAAGACAGAGGGTCAAGTGAAGTGAAAGTACGGAACAGTTTAATCAAGTCTTTTTGGCATTTTGAATACCCTGTCGAAAAGCCCGTGTGAAAGCCAGAGCCCCCCTCCAGATATGAGAGAGAGCATACTCCATACAAGGGTGATGATACCCTTGTAATAGCTTGGAGTAACTGAGGAAGAGAAAAAACAGTCTCGCAGTCAAACAAATTCCCAAAGTTTCTTTGAGGCCGCCCTATCAACCTTTGTGATTATGTGAATGTTTAGGAGACAATGTTTTGGTCTATGTTAAGTCGACAAGGAGTTTATTGTCAACACACCTCCCAACGTCTAAAGGGCTAGGATAAGTTGCCAAGGTGTTTTGAGAGGCGTTTTGTAGAAGTTAAGTTTTTTAAAGAATTAAATTTCACAAGGTTGAGACGACCCCACCCGGAATTCTATCCAGCGATACATAGAATCGGAAAGATTTAAGACGAGAGGCAATTTCTAGAAAGTAAAAGAGGGAACCGATTTGAAATGAGTTGAAGAAATGAAGGGTCGAGTCTGGCATATACGAGTGGATAGAGTTTAGACTGTCAAGGTGAGAAGATTATTAAATGAAAAGTAAGAATAAAGTAGGAGATAAGACCAAACCCTGAGGAACACCACAATTTGACAGAAAAGGAGAAGTCGCCCCGTCAACAACAGCCGATTATTGAGCAATTTGAGAGAAAACTAGACATAAGTAAGCAAAGAGAAGGAGGAAACCCAAAGGAAGTGAGCTTGGAGAGCTAGTGACGCGGTGCCATACCCGGTCAAATTCTTGGAATATGTTCAAGGCCACCACGCAAGTTCCCATAGTTCTCTTAAGGTGCGAAATATCTCATTAATATCTAGTAAGATAGGAAAGTAAATTCCGCCATCAGACCTCAAGCTCACGAAAGCCGTACTGGCGATCGGAAGACGTGAATGAGATTCCAGATGAACTAAGAAATGAGAGTTCAGAGGTTTTGAACTTCTTGGTTAGAATACAGTGAGCAGCTTATAGGGCGGATAGTTAGAAGGATCAGAGCGCCTTCCTTTTTTTCGGAATAACTGGTTGGACATGTGCATGCTTCCAAACACTGAGGGAAAGTGTTAGTATTGAGAAATAGAGAATATAAAAGAAACAAAAAAGGTAAAAAAAAAATTATAAAAAGGGGTTTTGAACGATCAGGGAGGGGAGCTGGAGCTAACTCCCATTCATTACTTCACGGGGAGCGATCCGCCGTGCATTTCGTTGGGGCAGTCTAACGCCTTTCTACGCCGCACTAATCCTTCATGTATTCTCTAAGGACCTCCCCAGGTGCTCTCGTCCATCCACATGCAATTATTTACGTATGTTAGGGATCACAGGCAAAGGCCCATAGGACCACCTGGAGGAGAAGAGGAGGAATGAGGAACGCCAGAATTTTTCCAGGGTTGAGTTAGAAGAAATAGGAGCCGAAGAGATTGGCCTTTTAGTTGTAGAATTAACAACAGAACCATCAGAACGAATAAGTGGAGAAAAGGCAGATTTACAGAAGTTGTTAGAGATGTTTTTGCAAGCGGCAGAAAGATTTGGTCAGTGGAAGACCAGGAGGTACGAATGATAATCAGAAGCACTTTTGTTTGATGAAAGCCATTTTTGTTTCTCGGATAGCATCACCTGCAATGATTTCTAGCTGAATGAAAACTAGGAAAGTGATAGGAGAAGAGAATTTTTCCACCCCCACGATACGCACTGTCTCTATCCTGAATGGCCAGAGAACAAGTACTATGAACCATGGATTATGAGGAGAGAAATATTTAGTCGAAGAAGGAATGAACCTGCTTATCCCATCAGCGATTACAGCTTCCCCTTTCAGCAGGAAACTACAACTTTGTCAGAGTCAAAGTCATTATGATAGTAGTTAAGCGTAGAAGCAAAGCAAGGCCCCCCAATCGGCCCATCAAAGTGCCAGAAAAAAACGCATAGGGCAGGGTGGAGCTGTTGGAGAGAAGTATTTAAATTAAGAAGATCATAAGGCTTGTGGTCAGATTACCATAAGGAGCGAAAGGTGTGTATTTATAGGGAGAAGGACTAGTGGTGAAACATAGGCAAGTGTGGTTCAAGAATTGGTTGGGAACTATCCGGAATGTGTGGGTGGGTTTCATCTAATCAACTGATTCATATCTTTGAGAATGCAGAATGATTGGGTTTCCTCCACAAAAATCATTATGTGAGGAGCTCAATTATTCAGTGTTATGTACATTGAAATCCCCTAAATTGAGGACCTCAGTATTTGGATGAGAAAATATAAAGTCTCGTGAGAAGTAGTAAGATATTCAAAACAGGCGTGAAAATCTGTTCGTTAGGAGAAATAGCAAAGCCAGATTATTGTAGTAGAAGGAATAAAGATTTTAAG
>JABUQX010020140.1:15000-43821 GCA_015478945.1 Trachelipus rathkii
ATATATATTATATTTTATAGTATATATATATATATAATATCTATATATATATATATATATATTAATTTATATATGGTATATATATAATTTTTAACAAAAACAGTAGTGACAGGACCTCTATTCTTGAGGCGGAATTTTAATAATGACTAAAATAACCAAAACAAATTCTACATTTAATTATTTTACCGACTAGTTTCGGGTGAATCAAACGTCTACCCATTATCAAGGCTTGGACTATACTGAACAATATAAAAAAATTTTCAGATAATAATTAATACTAAAAAAAAACAAAAAAAACTTCCAAGTTATTCAATTTAAATTTTTTTTTATATTTTTCATGTTTCTATAATTAGCATACAATACTTATATTTATTCATAGGTGTTTAATAAATAAATATAATAAATATATATATATAATATATATATATAATTATATATTATATATATATATATATCTTATATATATATATATGAATAATACTGTATATATCTATATATATATATAATATATATATATATAGGCTATATGTGTTAGTAATAATATAATTAATCAAAGTTGTTCTTTTAATATATGTAATTAATAACTCTTCCAATTGTAATCAGGTTTTTTGCCATTAATTAAATTTTACATTCAATACAGAATATAAAGTTTCATTTATTTCTATTCAAAAATGATTAGAAATTAAAATAATAAAGAAATTTGATTTTTTTTTTACATAGTGTTTTGAAGTGATGGTATAATTAATTGTTTTATGAATCCAAAATTATAATTAGCATTATTTGTTTAATTTTTTATTTATGCGTTTTATTTTGCTTTTGTTTTTTATTTTTGGTTTTTTTTTTTAAAAATTTGTATTGAAGTTATTATATACATTCAAATTCTTATTTATTTTCTTTACACGCTGAATATTTTTGTTTTTCATTTTTTTTTTAATCAAAACTTTTACCAATTTTTAAAATTGAAATTTAAATTATTGATATTTTTTCAAATGATTTTTTTTATTTTTTACTACATATTTTTTACAGAAATTAGATTTATTAAAAGTAATTACCACTAAAAAAAAAAAAAAAAAAAAAAATTAAAATTTTTATTTTTTTAGTTATTTGAAATTAATTTTAAAAAATTTTTAACCCTTTTTTAATTTGTACAATGACTTCACGTTTATAAAAGGCGCAACTTCAATTTCTTTTAAGCCTGTTGACTCCTCATACTTCACTATACTTTCTTTAATCTATCAATCTATATTAAGTGATGATTCACTTCCTCTTCATTTTTTTCGTTTCATTAAATTCTTCACTTACATTTTTATCTCCTACACACACTCTCTCTCACTTTATGTATGTATGTATGTATGTATGTATGTATGTATGTATGTATGTATGTATGTATGTATGTATGTAATGTATGTATGTTGTATGTATGTATTAATGTAGTGTAAATGTGATTATAAATTTAAATGTAAGTGTATGTATGTATGTATGTATGTATGTATGTATGTATGTATGTATGTATGTATGTATGTATGTATGTATGTATGTATGTATGTATGTATGTATGTATGTATGTATGTAATGAAAGAACTTTAAATATTGCAGAAAAATCAATTTTTGATCTTTGTCTAAGTATTAATTAATAATAAAAGTGGAGTGAAAATTTACCTAAATTAAAAATATCTTATGATTTTTTAAAAAATTTGAGTGAGATTAAATATCTCGGTTTTATTTTAAATGAAATTTTAGAGGAAGAGGCAGACACAAAATGAACTAGGGTCAAATTCTTGGGAACGTTTAATGTTTTATTAAGAAGATTTAGTTCGTTAAATGTAGATATATTGTTATATTTATTAAGATCTTATTGTATGCCTTTTTACGGAGCAAATTTTTGGACTAATATGTCAAATAGTAGTCAAATATTCAAACAATTTGAAGTATGCTTTCATAATTCTTTAAAAAATATATGTAAAGTTTCTAGTAGAATTAGTAATCATCTAATATGTAATTGCTTAGATATGTTAATGTTTAATCATTTCTTAAACTACCTTAAATTATGCACTGTTTTTAGGTTACTTGACAATTCATGTTATTTTATTAGAAAAAATACTTTATTTTTTAAAGCAGGTATCATGGTGAAAGACATCGAAGGGATATTTATGAAGATATATGGAGTAATTGAATTTTACTTTAATAATAACCTTTATGCTTTAAATCAAGAATAATATTTGTTCCAACAGAGAAGATACCGCTATAGATATAAGCATGGCATTATTGTTAATGGAACTCATTTGCGTATTAACTTTTTAACTTTTGATTTTACTTTTAGTTTTTAATTTTACTTTTAAATGTACTATGTTTACGAATAACTGAATTAAAGACTAAAAGATTATCTATCTATCCTATCGACAATTATTTTGCCAGGAAAATTTTTCAAAGGTGTTTAGCAAATAATAATAATGGAACCTGGGAAATAATGATACTAACTCTTTGGTATTTGTATGTTGTACAACACTGTTGCCTAATTTGGTAGCAGTTTCAATACTATAACGAGCCTTATTGATAACCACGATGTAATATTGTTACAAAAAATTATGCTCCTGGAAAGAGATATATATTTTACTAATAATTTGTCTGAAAATTGGGATAATATATTTTTTGTTCAAAAAGAATACGTAAGTGAGATACACGACGGAAGACCTAAAAGGGGAATCTTGATTTTTTGGCAAAACTTTCTCTCTAAATTAATAGAAACAATTTATCATAATTATTATAAGAATCTCAATTGATTAGATTACAAGTTATTGATCTTGAGCATTTACCTGCCAGTACTTAAGAGAGAGAAACGATGCAGTTTTGAATATCTAAATGGAATTATGATGATTGAAGAAATAATAAAGAGTACCAATCATGATTCTTTAATCATTGCAAGAGATTTTAATACAAACTTAGATTGCTCAATCTGTGTTTAAATTTAAAATGACTCTAATAAGAATTTTAAATTGGTTTTGATGGATTGAATTTTACCTGAGGATTCATTTACATATCTGTTACCGGGTCACATCACAACATCTTGGTTTGTTCGTGCTGTTTGTTCTAATAAATACTCATAATAAGATTCATAACTTGAAGGAAGATATTAAAGATGTAACAATCCTATATGATTGTTGTTTGTATGATCACTTTCCAATGTCTTTTATTCTCAGGGATCAAATCGAAAAAGAAAAGTATAAAGAAGATCTTGACTTCAAACTTCTAGAGATAGTTATAAAAATAACTTAGACCAAATTAGTGTTTTTTAAAAAAAACTAAAAACGAAGTTATGCACTGTTATAAATATAGCTATAAAAATGAACGTCATCTAGCTCAGAAAGATAGTGTTTTATGCCAATTTCCAAAATATGAAGAGTCCCATTAAAGCATATTGATTAATATTTCTCCAAGAGTATTCCAATGAAGCTTGAGCAGGTGCCATTGAGAAATTTCACAAGTTCTCTCGTTGAGTAACAGGTTAGCTCCTTGGAGGCTAGATCATGCTAGGCCGATTGATTGGCCCTCGTACATATATATATTCTCGATAAATAGTGTCTTAGAAACACAAATATATATATGTAGAACTTGAAAATTATAAGAGAATTTGTGTCTTATCTGACTCATACTGCATGAAACTCCAAAGTCTGTCATTTTCAAGTTAAATTAAATCGACATCCTTTAATTTTAACGTGATGTCTATAGAACTCCCATGGTAATGATATTCCCACATCGTAGTGATTTCTTAAGCAGTGGGTGACTAATTCTAGTTATTTATTCGTTCTACAATCTCTCCGTATACACTAGATGATGGCTGGAGTATCACTATATTTATAGTCAGTATCTCTATCTATACTACTTTAGTTTTAATCGTATGTCTTATTATATGCGTATAGATATACGTCAAGTACACGCTGCTTATTTTATGAATAGGCGTACGTCGCGAGCTTCAATTAGATAGCTCTATACGGTAATGTATATTACGGCCATACTATAAGCTTTCATTCTCGTTTATATAGTACCCTTATTAGTTATAGAACTTACCAAATACACTATATAGTACTATATAATATATTATAATATATATATATCATGCTATTTATATGTATATTATATATTGTATACGTATATATATAATATAATAGTAATTATTATATATATAATAAGTACTATGAATCCACGTATACTCTTTGCTATATATATGCTATAATATAGTGATCCTGCATTGATATTATTAATATATCTATTTATTATTTCATAGACCGTTAATCTTATCTTTAGATATTCCATTCGATTTATCTATATCCTCTATCTTAGCCCTTCGCGTGAGCTCATGATCATACGATCAGCTCTCTCTCTCCTCACTTATCATTTAACATTACATATTCAGTCTCAGCATGATGGATTATACTAGGTAATCGTGATCATGCTCAATATATCCTTAACCGATTCGAAGATTGGTCAATTGGTTAATACGTATTGACTTTTTTTTTTTACATCACTGAGTCCGATAATAATGTTAGTTTAAACACTCCATCATTAACAACGTAAAATCAGTTTATGTTATCTCTACTCTAATTGCAACCAATAATTTTATAAATACCAGACCGAAGAAATAATAGTTAAAACAATCACACACCTTATAGCTTATAAGTATTACTGATAGTAATATATATAAATATACTATTATATACTAATTATCTAATATATATATGATCATATCATACATTATGTATTAATTGAACATAAGCGCTAGTTTTACTACTCGTTTATGATAGTTATAATCGAAATTAAGCACGAGGAATTTTTACCCTCTAGAATATGACAGAACTAGTCTGTATGCCTAACTCATAGCCTAGCTCGACACGCCACTATGCATTTCGCTCCGTAGGTTGGTGTCGTGATGTCCTTGGCTCGCGCAGTAGCGTGGTAGGGGCTGCATTAATTTATTTACTACTCTATGCATGTTAGTTTATAATGATTACTCTAGTACTACTAGTAGGTCCCGAGCCTATCTATACACTTAATTAGTATTTTCTCGAGCAGTATACTCTGCAACTAAGAGGTTACTTGGCGGCATGTCGTAGTGCTGTAGGATCATCTCACTTCTTCTATAGTATATCCATCGATATTATTACTAGTGATATCATAATTATAATATATGTCCCTTTGTACAAGTCGGGGTATCACGAAGTTGGGGTCTTTAATTTCAGTTAATCGTAACACAGAGTGTCATTAGGTTTAGATTCCAATGTTCGCTGCCGCGGTATGGAGCGACCGATGAGACACGAATGACGTCCCCAATAAGCTCTGTTACTATGGGGAAAGATTTCCAGCAATGTACCACGTATTGTGCTTTTGCGGATTTGGTTCGTATATATTGTTTCAGGTCGGACATTGTTGAACCATAAGGCCTTACTCTTTCTGTCATTCGATCACGCTCATTACTTACGTCTATGCCAACTTATATATATATATATATATATCAAGTATATATAGGATATATATGATATATATATATTCTATATATATATTATAGTAGTATATATAATTTAGATAATATTATTACTATCTTATATTTGATTATAATGATATGTTATATATTATTATACTATATACTAATATACTTAATATATATAACTTATATAGTATATATATATATACTATATTTAGTATTATTAAACTATTATATATATATATATATCATATATTATTATATATATATATATATCTATATTATACATATATAATATTATAATTATATATATATAATATACTGATATATTATATATATTACTATAATATATGCATTTATATATATAAATATATAATATTATAATATAGGTGTATATAATACTATATATTATATATATATTATATATATATACACTATATACATATATATATATAGATATATAATAACTTATATAATATATATATATATAGTATATATATATATATATATATATATATATATATATATATAATATTAGTATTACTACAAAATGTTAATAGGGTAAAGGCATTGTCAAGGAATAAATTACGAAGATGTTTTTCATTATATATATATATAATATTATATTATAATATATATATATAATATCATATATATAATATTATATTATATATATATATATATATATAATATATGTATATATAATATGATACTATATATATTAATATATATATATATATAATATATATATATATCTATATTATATTATATATATATATTAATTACTTATACTATATATATATGTACTATATACACTATATATATATATTATACTATATATATTATATACTATTTCTATATATTAATTAATATATATATATATAATATTATATATATTAATATAATATTATATATATCTATTATATATATATTATATATATCATATTATACTATATATAATATATATATATTATATAATCATATATTAGACATTTATATATCTTATTTAATATATACTATATATATATATATATATATTATTATATATATATTATATACTATAATATTATATATAATTATTGATAATATTATTATCTATATATAAAATATATACAATCTCGGTATATATATATATAGTATATTATAATTATATATATATAATAAATATATACTATATATATTATATATATATATATTATAGTATATAGATATATATTATATATATATATTATATGTTATTCATTCAATAATATTACCTTAATGGTAGAATCAATATAAATTTTATCACAAAATACAAATTTAATTTGAAAAGAAGTACGTGTAACATCAGATACGAGCCATATATAAAACACAGCCAGGATAGCGTAACACTACTAGGTAGTGTGAGTTTCTTACACTATCGCCGAGATATAAATCATTAAAATCCAGCATAGAAAATAAATCGTCGATAAATTAAACAAATGTCATAGGATATGAAATACGTGGAAAGAACACAGTCGTGTCTTTATTTTAATTAATAATTTTCCAAATTGAAATCAAACCACTAAACAGGAGACAAAAAAACTGGTTTTGATAAAACACGAAAATGGAACACAGATTTCCCAACCACTTAAAAGTGCTTTCGAGGAGCGAATGAGAGAGATAAGCAACGCGAAGGAGGCTAAGAAATTTTGTGTTTTTGAGTGGGTTCTGTATTATGTGTGGTGTCTGCGTCGCTTATGTGATCTTAATAACTTCTTTTTCTTTTTCGTTTTTCTTCTAATCTCACAAAGGCGATTCGTTTAAGATCTTTTCAAATACGGAGTAAAGGAATAGAATTCTTGTATCACCATTACCAATCTTGGCGGGTTCCGCCCTCCCGAGCTCTTCATGCGGTTTTTCTTATATCGAACAAAAGTGCTAAGGGATACTGGTAGTGCCAGAGGACTCCACTCTCCAATAAAATTGCATTGCTATACGACTTGCCAATTAGAGACGATTCCATAAAGGTAGTCCAACCTTTTGTAAGTCGTGTCTCTATCGGAGTTATTGGCTAAATTGCATTTGGGGCGCATTGTGCCTGTAGATTCTCTCTCTCTCGTTATTAGTCTTATGCAGTTAGTCACCTAGTATCGCTTCTCTCATGCATATGCGTTGCTGATATTATGGAGATACTCTTCTCCACAACAGGATCGTTAACTATAATTAATCATATACAGAAGAGGCCACTTCGAAACTTTCTCCAAGATATACACCCCCGAAATGGCCAGGTAATAAACTATCTCATTATGCCTCTATCGTGTTACTAATAGATTAAGCATCTACGTAATATCTTCATGCAAGTATAATAGATATATCCCGGCCTGCCTACTCTATAGCCCCGACTTAAAAAGGACTACACTAGTAGTTAATCTATTACACCTACGGCTACGTTTATAATAGCTAGTACATATATTCTAATACCCTACTATACCGTCTCGCCATATACGGTTGGAGTCCTGCTCACATAATACCCTAGTAATTATAGTTGACGTCTACAATGTATTTTATTATGGTATTATCTTATGTAGAGTGTTCGAAGTGTATAAAGCTCAAATAGAAGATTGTCAAAACCATCTTTAATTGGCATATTTAAACTACTTCAAATATATATCATGCGCTGTTACTCCAGGCAGGTAGATATTTATTAGTAGTATATTCTTCCACAGCTCCTACTAGGATCACGTCGTATAATATCATACATAAGTGATACAACTATGTAGTATATTATGACATTATCGTTGATATATAAATCACAGATATATATATCATCATTATGAGTCATTTTATCGACTTAACGCCTAATCATGGAAGTAATCAAATTATAATTTTTTGCAATATTAAATATCAGTTAATCCCCAGCCTACGCCTAACATTAGTATAATATAGTATAAGATTATATATATACTATAGTGATATATGTAGGATAATTATCAGTTTATTAATACTATAGCCTATATTACGTTATATAAATATTATATATCTGGATATACTAATTTATATTACTACTATTAATCATCGTTATAACACACTAACCGTCGTCCGAGGCAAGCTAATTGTTTCACAATAACAAAAAAAAGAAACACGAGCCGGGTGAGCTAAAGAATTTTTTTTACAGCCAGGACGTTTCAGTGGGGCGTTCAGTGTACTCATTACCGCTTAACTCAATTATTAATATTCTCTAAAAGATCCATATAACTCTAGTATAGAATAGTGTGAGTTCGAAGCTTAAATTATCTCTGAAGCATTTCTTTCTGCTACATTAATTTAGTACCATTTCTGCTTTTATATTTCTCGGGTTATATAAATTTGATACTTTTTTTTTTTTATTTTTTTTTTTCTTTTTTTGTTTTTCGTTGTTTGACAGAATACGCACTGGGACTTATAAATTTTCACACCCATTCCCTCTCATCTCGATCTTTTCAAGCCCTACACGGTCTAGGCCTTTATTCTTGGTAAAATTTTGATAGTGCAAGGTTGTTCCAACAGGCTATAAGTCCTGTCCGTCGCTAATTCTCCTTAAATTAATGTTTTTGATAAATTAGCTCTGTCTTATCTATATTATTAAAACAAATAGAAAAAATAAATAATTAGATTATTTTTTTGGGTTTATTTTTTATTTACCCTTTTTTGTAATGAATTCTTGATTTTTTGCCATGAGTATGTGTGTGGGATATGTTTATGATAATGTATAAAGATTTCTGGTTATGATATAATTTATTAATCATTTCAGACCTACCCGTGTCATATTTAGAGAGCATTGAATAATCTCACTTCATGTTTAAGGAACTGCAATTTGGAAGTGCATGTATAAGTTCACGGAAACGGTCTTTCTAAAACTAAAAATTAACATTTACCTTTTTGTTTTTTGTTTTTGTTTTTTTACCGCAATTGAATACCGTGAACACCATTCTTGTTAAGCTATTATATATTTATTTCCTTATATATAGATATACGCTAACCTACCTATATAATATATCTATCTATGCTTAGTATTTATTAGTCATTAAACTATAGACGGTTAGATATTATTGGACTATATTGTACGGGTAGAAGGATAAAATACCTTATGTATTCACTAATAAAGTATACGTGATGCATATAATATATAGATAGCAATAAAGCCTATTAATAGTAAAATCATATAAATTTTAATACATGATTTTATGTAATAATAAGTACTTAAGTAGTCTATTTCTATTCCTAATCAGATAAATTAAATGGATACATAATACTCAGGAACGTGACTGATATTTATATAATACATATTTAATAATAATAATAATAATCTCTTTAGTAATAAAATATTAACTATATTATGTTGCACATAAGATAAATGAATCTCATAATACAAATAATCCTTTAATAAATAATCAATAATAAAATATAATACTTTTTTTTAATTTAATATCTGTATAGCCTTGTCACCCCCCTGCTACAGTCGTCTGCAATAAGAATCTTGGCTCTCTTCTTTTTTGCTTTTTTTATTTTTTTTTGTTATTTAAGTATGGATTGATCGGACTTGACAAACCCTGAGGGCTGCAAGGAAGGACCGAACGATAAATAGTCACCACGCGCGCAGGCTCTTTATCTATTACTTCAATATAATTACGTAAGTCTGTTAGTTCTGTCATGCTTATGCAGCTAACAACATATAATCCTAAGAATGGAATGTTTCTCTGTTAAAACGACGCTGACGGATGACTGAGTAATACGATAGAGACGGTGTCTTGTCCCATCTTCATTTATCCAATAGCAGTAAAATTCCAAAATCAACCTTTGTCATTAGTGGATCGAGGCTTTAGAGTTGGGCGTATTCTATCTTAGCCACGCTGTGAGCGAATTGAATCCCTTGGTTGAGTAGATTAATTTCTGTGTAACGGTCATTATATTGCCTTAGAAGCGAGCAATACTTGCCTAGGCTTCCGCTAATCGGAATACGTGACACGCTCTCTACAAGGGCTGCCCAGTCGGTGAACCAACTAACCCGATATGCTTTGGCTTTTTAAACGTAATAATCTTGTAAGTTCTGACACTCAGCCGGCTTGGAATAGCTGGCGAGGCCGAATAGAATTAGACTTGATAAGGCGTTAAATACATCGTACTTGCTTTCGAAGTCAAATAAACACTGGAGCAATTCGATATATATGCCGACACGCTCATATCCTGAATATTTAACATTCAATTTTATCCGTGGGATTGGATTCACTTACTTTATATAGACCCATCACCCTAGCAAGTTGATACAGACACGCTTTTATCCATTTGGCATATCACAACATTGAGCCCTAGTGCTGTAGCTATCCTCGCCTCAGTTCTAACTCATTCTAATCCTCCTTATATAACATATCATACTCATCAAGAATCTCGTCTTTAGTCCTATCTCAACTTGATGTTTTCCTTAAATCTATATATATAATAAATTATAGATTAATATATATATAATATAATATATATAGATATCACATAAGCCTATATATTAATAATATATATATAAATACAGATATTATAACTAATATATATATTATACTTAGTTTCATGACTCTCTTATATTAAGTAGATATATACTATACCTACCTTTATTAGGTATATCATAATACGCCCGATATTAACATATGATTACTACATCCAGCTATCAGACGACTACCACGCGTCCTTATTATACCTCATAATATGTTGTAGTATAATCCGTAACTCACTACTATTAACATTATAATATAGTGCGGATGACTTCAGCGAACCTCCTATACTTTACCCGTACCCTATCATAGCTCATATATATGTGATATTATTCTAGAGTACTTAGATTATTATTGATAGTATCTATTTTAATCGGCCGAGTATGATTCTATATCGTCTAATACCTCTTCTCATCTCGTTGTCTATACACTCATATATGTCCTTACCATAGTATAGTAGGCACAGACTAGATTATACTTAATAGTGTCTCTACTGGTAAATATTATATCTAAAAGCTGTAACACCAATTATAGCACACCTTGCGCTCAACCCGCGCTGTTTATATAATATTTATTAATTTGTAATTTATACTGGGTATATATGTATTAACACTAGTCATTAATTGCATATATATATACATATGTCTAGTTTTATACCTTATATATATATATTTTGATTTCTCTAGAGAAAGATCTATGCATACCTATTATACCTCGGTTATACTCGTCTCTGTACCCGTATAATACGCCTTGGATACGCTTTCGTACTATAGGTCAGATTTAGATAGCTCATGCTTATTGTTAGGGCCTACACTGATTATTACTATCCCGTAGCAACATCCATAATGCTGTCATAGTCCGCTAATATATTATAATATATATCTTACTCACGCGCACCCATACTAAATATATATAGGGGCGCCGCTCTTAGTGACGTGAGGGTTTCAGGTAGTATGCTCTACCGTTTCTTGCTCCTTCTTTATACCATAATAAGAATAAATTGATCAAGGATTTTTATTACCAGCGATATATTTATATAAAAGAACCTACCAACCCATCATTGGGTGTTATGAGAATCATGAGACGGTAATAGAAAAGACAATTCTACATTTAGTAATCAACGCCGTTAGTTAAAGACATTTTACTGAATCATATTTGTAAAATATTTCTTCCGCCTTCTCCTCTCCTTCAAGATTTGTGTTATTAGTTCCATATTATGGAGTACACTTACAGAACTATATGATATACTATTCCTCCGATCATATAGTATGATCTCTATAGAAATCTAGGCATCCAGCCCAGCAACCTAGGACCCGCTTCCTTGCCAGACCCACAACCGCTTAATAGGATGAAAATATAATCGGTAGAACTGATATAGAACCGATGTTAAATATATAAGATACGATATCTTAGTATAGTATCGCTCGTTAGGAGTAGCCTATCCTACGATATAGCGTCGCTAATTCTAATAACGATATAGTATAGTATGAATATTTACCTCCGTGAGTATGTTATCCCTAAATAGTAATAATCTGCAGGTCGGATCTAGTGCCATTGTCTTAAGCCTTGACCTAGTATTTAGGCATATGTCATCTAGAGCAATCTACTTCTACAATCGCATCCTAGTGCGCTAGACGTATCAGTTTAGGATTACGCTACCGCTGGCATGCTCTCCCGTCACTCACTCTTTATATACATAAGTATTTCTTCGGCGAGGTGTCTCTTTAGAATAAATAGAAATAGTGTCCATGGTATAAGCTTGAACTTAACACTATAGTTTAATATTGTTTATTGCCTGTATACTCGAAAATAAGATCGGATTTATCAAATTGAGAAATTAACAAAAAACAACACATTACTTTAGTACATATCTTGTGACTACTCATTCTCTTTTTGCCTACCTTGCATTTCCTTACAAGAGTGTATATGTCTTATTAGTTAATCGGCGGTACCCGTTGAGAATTTAATTTACTCGCTCTGCTTCTCTCATATGGTCAAGTGCAGTCCAAACAACACCGTACGTGTCCCCGGCTCCATACAAGAAAAACCTCGGGGTACCACTCTCGCCAAGTTGTCACACCTTTCCAAGCTACCCTAACAGTAACTATTTCATATGCTCTGCCTCTCTACTCTCTCTGAACTCCGCAGTATACGCTCAACTCTTTCGCATAATGCTCGAGCGTATTACTTCAGACCGTTAGGAAAAACTATTGTTATATCGTAGTAAATTATCCTATCTATTATACACGTGTGTATATATAGTCGCGACAAGTTTCTCTACGTATCAAAAAAGATGGGCCAGCAGCACGTGTTTATCCTTGAAGTCCATTGCTTTGGTTATTAAATGGATTATTTTTCTTACAGTCTCACTTAGGATCAATTGATCGTTATGTATATATAACAATATTAAAAAGAAAATTAGAGTCCAGTAGTGATGATTTTTTTTTATCTGACATAGGTCTGTAAAGGTATTAATAGCGGGTAAACAAACATCTTTTGGAATACTCACGCCTAAGGCACTCATATAAATATCAGATCAGATTTTCTTTACTTACTATAACAGATTTAAGCCACATGTTCCCAGGAGAAGATTTCCCCATCTGTTGTATTGTATGTTATATTATTATATCTTATCTATTATTAATTATTATCTATTATTATTATTTTTATTATATTATTATTATTTATTATTCATTATTATAGTTTATTTTTATTTATAATGAATAATAATGATAATAATAGATAAATATAATAATAATCATAATCAATAATAAATATCATGATATAATAACTGTTCTTCAAAATTATCTTCGCGTGATAGTGCATAACGCAATGTAATCCTATCCGGGCCGTCGGCCATTAGACTAATAGAAAGATACATGTACTATGTCAGGATGTTGACGTATATGCATACTCGCAGGTATCCAATTCTGAGTAATAGATCTAATATATGCGTTATGTTGATGATATCATATGTGTAATATAACTCAATATAGTGACTACATTACGCCCTCGGAATAGTTTATATATATGATGACCTGAATTCTAAGCACGTTAGTATTCGTAGATAAGCATTTAAGCTGGATACCCCTACTACCATTATAGCTCACACCTAAGATTGATTCGATTAATCATAGTACGGCATAACAATTCAACTAGATTATCCATATCTCTTAATTCTGCTAACCGATTGGCGTGTCCACATAATCTGTTATTTCCTGTGCTTTACCGTGACATATAATCATCCTACAACTAAGAACGACCTATTCCATATGGACTACTATTATCTTCCCACCGCTCTTAGCCTTATTATATGTGCTGCATACCCCCTAATTACTCTCCTTGGTAGATAGCACACTCACGATACATATAATTAAACCCTATCCACTCTCCAGTAGTTAGGAGTACCTATGGAATTCTATCTTACGGCGTTACTACTGAAGATTCACGATACTTTTTCACTATTACTGGCGCCTCAGATAACATCAAGTCAATATTATCGTGTTCCGATGTGCTAACATGTTGCTCCCGTATTTTGTCGCTTCTGATTGATACTATTATTCTCATATGTCTACTACCAGGTTAAAGTGTCCAGCATATGATTGATCACCAAGTAACCATATTAGATATTATCTGACAAGTTCATCTCATTTTATCAAGAGAAGGATGCGGCGCCAGCAAGTGTTTATCTTGCAGTCCTTGCTTTGGTTATTACAATATTATTATTTATTACATTATTAAGTGATATCTTATTTTGATAATTAACAATATTAAAAATACTAATGGAAGTATAAATGTTTTTTTATTGAAATAGCTTTAACAGCTTATCTAAGGAACCAAAACTAATTTTTCAAAAAAATCTTCCTTATCGGACTTACGTTTCTTTATTAATAACAGATATAGTCAATGTTCAGAGAAGATTCCTCTTGTTTATTATATTATTATTTATTATTATTATTATTATTATATTTATATATTATTATTATTTTATTATTATTATTATTATTATTATCTATAATATAGAATATAAAATATAATAATATCAAATAATTAATAGATAATAATAAAATAATTAATAATACATATAATAATATAATAAAGTACTAGATAATAATGATGAAATTGGATGATAATGATGTTAATGATGTAATGATATAATGATTATGATAATTAATAATTAATAATATAATTAATTAATAATAATAATAATAATAATATTGAAATATGTAATAATAAATGATAATAATAATAATAATGGATAATAATAATATTCATACTAATATTATAGATATATATTTTATATAATTATATATATCTAATATATTATTATACTATTATATATATTTTATATATATAATATATATTATATCTATTATATATATATATATAATATATATATTTATTATATCACCCCAATTAATTTCAAGGTACGTCCTGATATTTACTATATATATATGTATATATATTAATATAATATATATATATATATAATATATATATATATATATATATATATATTTAATTTATATATAATAATATTATATATATTATATATATTTATAATATATATATATTATATAATATTATATATATAATATATAATATATATATATTATATATATTATTATATACTAATATATAATAATATTAGATTATATATATATATAATTATTATATATATATATCATACTATATAGACTATATATATATATACTTAGGCCAAACTAAAAAAGATACCCGCATCATATCTCGAAACTAAGATAGATTACAATGGAAAACTGTATAATACACAGGAAATTAAGAAATTTATGGAAATGAAAAAAAAATTCTCTTTACTTTTTTAATTTTTTTTGTTCCAAAACCACGCATTCTCGCATTACACTCGGGGTCAAAGGTAACACAGACAGTTAAAGAGGCCCTCATAGATCGTAGATATTTGTATAGTGTAAATACTGCAATTAAACGCAGTTCAATTGTATAGATAAACAACTCTTGATCATTCTTCACTTACCAGGACTAGATCCCGGGCCCTCGCGACGGTATGCAGCGTGTTACCACTCGACAAACGATAAGCTAAAGAAGCATACCGACTAAACTATAAAGAGTCTTATTCAATAGGGAATAAGCCGCCCTCTGGCAGGAAGAGTACCTCAGCCACGATCTCCGCTTACACCTCGGCTCAACGGTAAACAGGACAATGCTAAAGGGAGGGCCACCTAGATTCGGAGTATAATTGTATAGATGTAAATACTGCAATAAACCGCAGTTCAATTTGTATAGAAAAATACTCCTTGAGTTATTCTTCACTTACCAGGATTAGCGGGCCCTCGCGAACGGTATGTCAAGCGTGTTACCACTCGACCAAACGATAAGCTAAAAAAGATACGCGACTTAAACATCATGAACGGTCTCTATTCAATAGTTGTACAGGACTCCTATGCAGGACAGATACCTAAGCCTATTGAATAGACTTTTCATTAGGTTTATTAAGTCGCGTATCTTTTTAGCTTATCGTCTAGGGTCAGACGTGGTACACGCGGGCATACCGTTCGCGAGGCCGGGATCTTATACTGGTAAGTGAAGAAATCATCAAGGCAGTGTTCTATCTATACCAATGAACGACGGTTTTAATTGCAGTTTTAATCATATAACAATTTACTCCGATCTAGAGGGGTCTCCTTACATGGGTCCCTGTGTTACCTAACCCGAGTGCAAGCGGAGATCGTGGCTGAGGTATTTGTCCTGCATAGGCGTCTTTTCTATTGAATAGAGACTCTCTCTATAGGTTTAAGCTCGGTATCTTTTAGTTTATTTCGTTTCGTCTAAGTCTCACTGCTTGGGGCATACCGTCCGCCCGTAGGCCCGGGACTAATCTGGT
Source organism: Trachelipus rathkii (assembly GCA_015478945.1). Classification (NCBI taxonomy): domain Eukaryota; kingdom Metazoa; phylum Arthropoda; class Malacostraca; order Isopoda; family Trachelipodidae; genus Trachelipus; species Trachelipus rathkii. The sequence goes on from JABUQX010020140.1 coordinate 31,832, forward strand.
AAGTGAAATCACTCAAGGAGTTATCTTATCTATACAAATTGAACTGCGGTTTAATTGCAGTTTTACATATATATATATAGATTTAATATACTGTATCTAATATAGTATTTAATATATTCTCAGATGTTTAATAGATATTATAATGATATTTATTCTATATTAGATATCATTTTTTATTCTATTTATATATGGTTGCCTGTGAATTTGCATGGCTTGGCGCTTTTACAGAGTCATAAAAATTTTAGTTAAGTATTTACAATCTTGTTTAAGTTTTAGATTGGTAAAAAAAATTCAATTAAATTTCAACCTTAATTTGTTCAATATGACTTTACTTAGGTAAAAAAAAGAATGAGATGTTTAATTATTTATAAAGTGAATTCCTTTATTTTTAAATTTAAAAGTTACTTTTAAAAGAAAAAATGTTGTTTAGTTATACAGATATAAAATATATATAATAATTATATATATATTTATTATATATAGGTTATTATATATTACGTATATATTTAGATGTTGAGTTGCTATCTATTAATATATATATCTACTATATATGTATATATATATATTATTATATATATATAGTATATTATATTAATATCATATATAATTATATATATAATATATATATATATACTATATATTATATTATATTATATATTTTATATATATATATACCTATATATTATAGTTATTATAATATATATAGTATATCTATATATTATTATATATACGTATATATATATATATATATATAATATATATATATATATATATATAATATATATATATATTCTATATATAAGTTTACCAGATTTCGATATTCATCCTACCACGACCGCTACTGCTCATATCCTAGTATTTTATGATACTTAATATTCACTTTATATCTAAAAATAGTGGATTGCTAGATATATGTGCTTCTGCCATCACTCTATCCTTATTAAGGACAGTCTTTACTAAGATATATAATACTATTACATAAAGGCGCACAATCATTCATATCTATGTTCTATAGTCAAAAAAACATCTTTACTTTTACACAGCATCGTCTATATATTATAATTACCAAGACTCTTTTCTTCTAATGCTTGGACGCGACTCAACCTCTCCTGTCTTAGTGTGTTACTTTCGCTACGCATCTCGAGTATCACTTGTCTTTCTGTGGCGCTCTCCCATCATTAGGCGGCTCGAGCCGATCGGGGCGAAAAGGCGGTACGTGATCGAAGAGTCTCCTCCGTTTACTCCTCCCGTCGTGCCACCACGGGCGGAACCGAAGAGCACGGACCCCTGCTCCTAGGTCCTTCGGCTCTCGTCAGCCACTCCGTATTGCGAATATAAACTCGCCTATTTAGTTTAAGAAAACGAATAATTTTATTCCCTTTAACATGGTATTACTTTAAACTAACGTCTTAAGGTTATTACATGGTGTTAATTGCAAGGATTGAAAAAATCACAACATTTCACAAGTTCTTTCACTCACTTCAATGAATGCCCCATTGTGCACACCTTAATTTATTTTGCGGTCAATAGATGCTGGAATCGCGTTCTTGTTACTCAACAATGAGCGCTCAATGTCAGCAGAGCCCTAATCACGGAGACCGATACTATCTCCACCCCAAAGTGCTCAGAGTTTCACTCTCGCATCCTGATCGCAGCCAGACAAACCCCACCAACCATAAAAGAAGAACCAAAATTAATATATTAAAAAGTTTAGAAAATTTACAGCTCAATTTCTGTTATTGATGATTAGTAGTTAACCATGAAGGTTGTAACTTTGAGACATAATTTAAACAATATTAAATACTATCAAAAAAAAGAATGATTCAAGATTGTAAGATAAACAAACGTTTCTGGAGCTCTTTATTAACAAGAAAACCAATTAATATTAACACAATGGTAATATTATATTATACTATATATATATATTTACATATATATAATATATATATATAATATTATATATATATATATATAAGATAATTACCTTATTTAAAAGATTTACTGGTATACTTATAATCTGCCTCCCCTCCCGCTCTATATATATATATAGTATATATATATAATAATATATTATATGATATTACTATATATATATATATAGGTACTATATATATATATATTTGTGTTATAGATCATACCTAATATATATATAGTGATTTAGTTATACTACTGCCTATATATATATATATAGTATACTCTCTCAATTATATTATATATTATTATATACTAGTAGATAATTCATTATTGTATACTTTGTGTTATCTGTGTGTTATATATAGAAATTTAATAAAATTTCATTACAATTCTTACCAAGAATGGATTAGAAAGACGAAAAAATATTAACTAAAGACTTAAATAGTTCACGAGCGCATATAGAGTAGATTGAGAGTGTTGCAATTATACGGTATTTTAACTCTTCTTCTTATTAAACTAGCTATCCATCAAATACATGTAGCCATAAGTATGTATATATATATATAAGTCTATCTATATATTAATTTAAGTATATATATGTGATTTATACTATATATAGAATTAGATATATTTATGTTTTATATATAATTAAATAATTGTATATTATGTTTATGCGATACCTATATTATAGATATAGGGTAATTATATATAGCGGAGAGAAGAAGAGACTGTAGATTTAGCGACTTTTCTCTTGTTAGATTAGTTAGTTTGTTCTTAGATTAGTTAGGTTATTGTTAGATCTAATGTTTGATTGTTAGGTTGTGCTCAGGTTATTTCTTGGTTTTGGGTTAGGTATATTGTTTAGGTTAGGTTAGAGTTAGGTTACTATCTGTCGATCGTTAGTTAGGTTAGGTTAGCTAGGTTAGGTATAGGTTAATTAGGTGTTGTTGGTTAGGTGTACAGTATAGGTTATGGTTATAGTCTACGGTAGTCCGGTGTAGTTTAGGTTTATGAGTTTAGGTAAATTTGGCAAAAAATATTTCAGAATTGAAAGAGTTAAAATTAAATATATAGTTAGATTGATTATCATACTTACTCTATTAATATTACTATACTATTATAATAGTACTATAATATTTATAATTATACTATATATATAATATATATAATACTATATTATATATTATAGTATATTATAGTATATATAATATATGGATATATATATATGTAGTATTAATTTATTATGTGTATTTTAATTATCTACTATCATAATATATAGTAGGTAGCGCATGTCTTTGCACGAAATGAGCATGCGGGCCCGCAGAATTCTAGGATCTTACGCGCTGACCTGACCCAACTAACTGACTTGACCTATCTTTGGCCTTTTTCTGACTTTTCTCTCTTTCATGGGTTCATTCACAGATGTTTTGGGCCGCGTGATTTTTGAGTTACCCTAGTTTTTTTGGCAACGCCTAATTTTTTGGCAACTTAATTTTTAGCAACCTTCGAAGCAGAGAGGATTGCCGCGCGGCGAGGCGAAAGCCTCCGTCGTGACGGTTATACCCCGAATTCCCCCTAATTTTTTTGCTTTTTCTTTCGATTCATGGGGTCATTTTTTGGCCCCGGTAATTTTTGCATCCTGTTCTTTAGGCTATAGCCCTTGTTGACGTGCTTAACCTTCAGTTGTTTCGAATTCCGCTGCCGCCCGCAGGCGCGTTCACGCCCAGCATAACGCGTTCAATCCACCTGAACACGTAGTCACATCCGCACGCTATTGCTGTCCATCCTCCTTTTTATACCCTCAGTCCCACATAACGTCCAGCCACCATCTGCCACAACACAACACACACACATATACCCACCTGCGCCACTGGTCATGACACGTAATCTTCCACCGTTCTTTTTTTCTGTTCTTAACTTCGCTACACTCAGCCTTTATCTTCTTCACCCGTTATGCGAGCTTCTCAACGTGTCCCATATTTCAAAATAGAATCTCACTCTTACTCATAGCAAACCCTGACCTTTTAACCACCCGCCCAGCTACGAATTAGGAGAATATATAATTAAATTTTCAAGTCAAATCGCCAGGTCCGCGCTTTCCTTAATAAGTAATAATAATTAATAATATAATATCATAAATAATAACTAATAAAATCATAATATATACTAAAAATTAATTCTATATTATATAATATTATATTATACTATATATATATCATATATATATATATATATATATATATATAGTATATTTCATATTTACTATATATATTATATTATATATTATATTATATATATATACTATATAATATATATATATTATATTATATTATAGTATTTTATATATTATATATATATAAATATAAAGGACAATGAAGAAGACGAGAGAGAGAGAGAGAGAGAGAGAGAGAGACGAGGAGAGAGGAGAGATGAGACGAGAGAGAGAGAGAGAGATTTTGCCATTGCGTTGTGCGCATCATTGCTTCAAATGTTTAATACCGATTTAATAAATAATAATAATAATAAATACATAATAAAATAATAATAACAATGATGTACAGGATAATAAGTTATAATAACATATATCCTTACCTATCCAAACCGATTGTCCTTATTAAGTGCAAATAAAGCCACCTCATTAATTAAATAAATTTTGTAGAACTAACACGTGGAGCAATGCTCAGCATTTCGCTAAACCACGATTGATGTATTTTAAGAAATAAAAAGTCATAAAACCAATTTTAAAATCACGTGGACTGTTTACTACCCAAACATGGCTCATGTCATCAACTCCCCCTGAATTCGATGCTATCATTGTTTATCCTCTTAAATATCGAAATTTTATTCTCCAAAATTGAATTTAATAATATTATAAATTTAGATACGTTGATTTTCTTAACATTTAAAATTATTTATAATATATTTACATAATTGTTGACTATATTTTATACTTTATTATTTTTATCTTTGATTTTCGGTATTCGGTTCTCGGCCCGAGAACTAACATCGTGGCATTTTATACTACTCCAAACCAGTGCGCAGAGCCATCATTTTGCGTTTTAAATCTTTAATGTGTAAGCTGAACAAAATTGGAATACAGTATTCGTGAACGTACTATATATTTATATATATATATATATATAATATATATTATATAATATATCTATATCTATATTTATATATATATTAGATTATATATTATAATATATATATAATACTTATAATATATATATAATCATATATAATTTATTATTATAATCATATATATATATATCATTACACCTCCTACACACACACACCCACACACACACACCACACACACAACCACACACCAAACATATATATATATATATATATATAATAATATTATATATCATATATATAATATATTATATACTATAATATATACTATATATATATATATATATGATATATAGATATATATATTATACCTAATATCATATAATATACAATACGTGTACACTTTACCTCTCACTCCACACAGAATTGCACTTATAACGCACACGTTAGCAAGACACTACTATACGCCACCCTTGGTCTTCCATGGTGAGTCAATTGCTGTAGGCACCGTTTATATCTACATCCTTAATTTACTACGGCACGCTCTAATTTTACTCGCACAACCTTTGGTCTTCCATAGTACGACTTTGACGAAACCCAAATTTTTTCGGTCAACCCTTTTGCTATATCTACAGGATACCACGATTTTCGGCATTGTACTTTTTTGACTTCGTAGCTTTTTTGGTGGCTTTGGATGGGCTCCCAATCACTCTAAGAGAAGCTATCTAAAGTGATGTCTCGTAGTTACGTGTTCTTGACGTCTATGCTATGAGTATTAACGATGAGTGCCAGTGTGCAGTGCCAAAGGTGAGTGCCAGATTTTGAGTGCCACATTGAGTGCCAGATGAGTGACAAGTGAGTGGCCAATGAGTGCCAAGTGTGCCAAGTGAGTGCCACATAGTGCCAACTAGTGCCACTTTTATTCAAGCCTTTTAGCCTCCCCTTGAGCCTAGAAATAGCGCCTATATGGTGTTTCTACGCCTTATGTTATAAAGGTATGACGGATTCGATTGGTCTGTATATTACAAGGCTGACTAGGTACTTACACAGTGGCATTTACGGGCGGGCGCCAGTGTGGATTAATCGATGCCCATCCGCTGTTACGAAAATATTTCTAGTAAATTTACTAATGACGATGCAAATATATTATTAACTCACAAGTGCAGAAGTTATAATTATAATTTTAAATAACTCTACGTCGCTTCGTACAGAACAAATCCTCGTACAGTGCATTAGTATTAGAACATAAACTTGAAACATCAGAGAAAAATGCAACATTAGAATTTTCGTTGATTTTTGAAGAATGTCGCACCAGCGCAATACTGAATCGTGAACCTGAGGTATTGAATGCATAGTACTAAGAATAAAAGTTCAAAAATACAGACCAACCATCATCACTTCCACCACAGATATTATAGCACATTCCATTTTTACACGCATTTTTGGCATAGATCATAATATCCGCATTAGGAGAGAGTTTTAAATTTCTCCTTGCAAATTGTCATACAACGAACGGTTGTGTAATGTGCCATATGAAGAAGATAAAAGATTGTGTATATTCTACAAGGGAAAGTTTCGCAAGCCTAAATGGCACAGTTTGAGCTAACAAAGAATCTGAATTTATGGAAGTTACGACAATGGGCCTTCACAGCACAGGTCCGCTCCAAACAGCATGCCATGATAGCTTCCTTCAGTATCCAGTCACAATTTCCCCCAAATATTTACATCTATGTTGCAAAGAATGCAGTTATTACGCGTGGCTTTCATTGCTTCAGTCGAAAGAAGCTGTCTCAACCATTAAGACTTCTGGAATGTGGAAGCCTACTTGAGAACCCAAGGTCTAATAGGAGATGGACAGACTTAATTGGAGCTTGCCCTCCACTTACATCGCATCCGTAAATTGAAATAAACTTGAAGATGTTATCTCTGACTTCTATTAAATTTAAACAATTTAGGTAGAGACTGGTTTTCGTAAATTCATATAAATTCTAACTTAATTTTGTTCAAGCGAATCTATATATTATTTTATCTTCCACTTCTATATACTATTATAATTATAATATATAATACTATGCCTTAACTAGTCACTCATAATTCATCATATTGTATAATATATATTATATTATAGTAGTACTATCATATATATCCTAATTAGATATAAGTATATTATAAACGGAATTCGATTTTTGTATTGGCCCCCCCGAACAAAAAAATTCCTGGATACGCCATGCTTCGTACTACTGATGTTAGTATCTTTCAAACTTATTAACACGATTCACTATGACCTTTACACCATGTATGACATTCATAAGCACTTACACTCTCCATAGACACCTGTACCACTACGAACACCCTATACACTTGCTCCCAGCACACCCACACCACACACAGACACCTTACACTTTCACACTCACCACCTTTTACTATTTATTATACTAATACTTTTTTCTATTTATAAATTTATTAAAATTGTATGTAAGAAGAAAAAAAGCAGAGTGCCTGATACTATGAGTCATTCATTTGTACTACAATTGTACGAACTTTTATTTAAAAAACATACACTTTTACATAACTTAAAGCAGTACAATCACGTAATCAATCAGAGGCTGTTATTACCTAAACCATAAGGCGTTTAGATATGCTTTTGTTTTACTGTTTACGCTTTAAAACTCATGTTTTACTGCCTTAACTCACTGCTTTAAACTGTTTTAACTCTCTGCTTGACTGCTTTAACTCATATAATTTATTAAACTTACATACCTTAAAGCAGTAAATCAGTAAATCAATAGAGGTGTTACCTAACACCTAAGGGATTAGTATGCTTTTGTTTTACTGCTTTACTGCTTTACCTTTCTGCTTTACTGCTTTAAACTCATATATTTATTACATACCCTTACCAACGTTAAACAGTAAATCAATAGAAGAGTGTTTACCTAAACACCATAAGGATTAGTATGCTGTTTGTTTTTAGCACTTTTACTGCTTTAACTTTCTGCTTTATGCTTTAACTTTCTGCTTTACTGTTTAAACTTTCTGCTTTACTGCTTTAACTTTCTGCTTTACTGCATTTGATTTACTGTTTTACTGTGTTAACTCATATATTTATTTACATTATGTTTTTTATTTTTTTTAATACTTTTTATTTATTTTATTATTATTTTCTTTATTTTATATTATTTTTTTATATTTTAATTATTTTATCTTATTTTTTTATTATTATACTTAGTTTATTTACTTCATGCCTAATTGTCATTAAAAATTATACGAACACACATACACACACACGCACACAACCACACACACACACACACACCACACACACACCACACACCATACTTACCACTTATACCCACAAATTTCACCCTATGACACCTATAACACACCATATCACTATGAATTACATTTAACCATAGACACTTACCCTTACACTACACACATACACACACACACACCACATTCACTATGACACTTATACACACATTCAACATGACACTTACATTCTACCCATCAGACACTACCGATTTACTTACACTACCACACAGATTTACTTACACTCTACACAGATTTTATACACACTGCAGAATTTACCTACACTCCACCACCTGATTTACTTAACACACCCAAATTTACTTACACAACACACACACGACAACATAGATAATCCACATAAACGTATAATTATTTAAAACAATTTATGTTTTATTAAACACGTACATAATTACTCATTCAAATATAACTAAATTATTTCAAAGTTTCTTAAAACTTCTATAATAAATCAACATTATCTTTTGAACAAAGAATTTATATTAACTGTTAAATATTTTGATTTATTAAATTTTATACGTTTTAAGCTTAACTAACGTATTTGATCAATTTTAAAACTATAGATTAAAAACCTATTTTAGATACCTCTTAAAAGCGAAATAATCATAAAATCAGTAAGTCACGCCACTAGCACCCCTTAACACCAAGCTTTATGCACGTTTTGTTCTATTAACTTACTGCTTACATCATCTTTGCATGTAATAAGTATAAAAGACACAAATATATAAGTGAAATACAACATTAAATTGTACTTTTTTAAAAATTTTTCTAAGTCTTTATTTAAAAATAACAATTATTCACTTTATTTTAATATTCACTCGTGTTACTAAAAAATATTCAAATTTTTAAGAATTCGGGTTTTCTTATTATTATTATTATTTCTATGTACAGTGCAATCCATCACGAGAAAACACACCAACCCGCACTCGTTACAGAAAGTACGAACTTGAACCCTCTCATCTGAAAAATAGTAGTTGTAGGATAAATCCTTTCTTGTTAATCCCGGGGCGATATTTAGGCCTAATTCCAGGTCAAACTATATTTCAAACTGACCTTTTTTGTAAAATTGTGGTGCAATACACTTACGTTGGGCCTAAAATTTAGCCTAAATTTAGGTAAGCCTTTTTGTAGGACGGCTAATTTATCCTCATACCAGGTCAAAGGTAATTCAGTATAGACAAGATCATTGTTATATTATTATTTATAAATATATTCAAACTGAAACAGCTGGATCGTAGATCATTTAAGCAGCGAGAAGGAAAAATGTTTTCCACTTACTTTGCTGTGGTCGCGAAGTAGTTTCCCATAGTCATAAAGCAACCACAGGCTCAGCATAGGCACACCCCGCAAAGGCAGCCAACCCCGCACCGCTTGGTGCCGTCCCCACGCGTCTCCGCCGCAGCGCTGCGCCGCAGCCAATATTTGCGCGTTCCCGCCCGCCGTGCGCCGCAGGCGCAATATCCCGCGCGAACGCCGCAGCCCTGGTTATTTACTTCATGCCTATTGTTATTAAAGTTGAGGCATCAAAGCAACATCAGCCGAGACCACACACACACACTACACACACACACACCACTTACTTACATGAGCTACTTAATTATTAAACTATTTTCATTTTATTTTTCTAATTATACTTCATGCTAATTGTTAATTATTATATCTAGAAACACACTACACCCACACACACAACACACACACACACACACACACCACACACCACACACACAACCACCACACACACACACACACACGCCAACTCACTTACACACATAACATATTATTTATTAACCATTTTATTTTCATATATTATACTGTGTTATTCACTTCATGCAATTGTATTATTATTTAAGCCCATACACCCACACACAACACACCACAACACAACAATCGCACACTTCACTTACACATACGCACCCCCCACTCGATATTTTCGACTCAACTTTGATGCCTCCAGCTCTTTGATGCCTCAACTTATGTGCACTCAGTTTTGATGCCTCAACTTTAGATGACTCAGCTTTGATGACTCAACTTTGACGGCTCAACTTTTGATGCTAGCTTGATGCCTCAACTTTCATAACTTAGCTTTGGTACCTCAAGCTGGTGGTTACTTTGATAACTCATCTTTGATGGCGTCAATCTTCTGATAACCACCATATTGATGATTCACTTTAAGCAGATTACACTACCATAGGGACACTCTACCTTACACTTATACAAACTTACCACTATATATCTATTCACACATACGCACCGCAAACCATAGACACTCTACGTATCAGCCATAGCACTTAACAACTCACACACACACAAGAATAATAAATATATACATATTATATTATAATTATATATATATATTATATATATATACTTAATAATATATATATATATATATTAATATATCATACTAATAATATATATATATATAATATATATTATTTCATTCGCGCGGGAATAATGTGCGCTGCAGAGGCGCCGCGGCCCGGGCAGGAGAACAGCGGAAATTGCGCCTGCGGGGCGCACGCGGCGGGCGGGACGCGGCGGGACGCACCGGCGGGTGCGCGGGGGTGGCTGCCTTTGCGGGGCTGGCTCATGCTGAGCCCTCGGTGGTAAGCTTCATGAACTATTGGAAAACCACTCCGACCAATTCACAAGTTAAGAGAAAATTTCACTTCTTACCTGCTTAAAGAAGATCCTTACCGATCCACATGTATTCAGTTGACTTATTTATAAAATAATATAACAAGGCTTCTGTCCTTATACTGGACCTTACGTTTGACTCGATTAGGATTAAATTAGCCGTCTAACAAAAAGGCTATTCCTAAATTAGTCTAAACTTTCGAGGACTCCCAACGTAGTTATTGCACCACATTATACAGAAAAAGGTCAGTTTGACATATATTATATGACCTGAATAGGCCTAAATCGCCCCGGGATACAAAGAGGATTATCCTACAACACATTTTTACAGAGAGAGTCAGTTTCGTACTCTGAAACGAGTGCGGGTTGTTTGTGTTTTCCTCCTGCATGGCACAATTGTCCATGGTACTAGAAATAAATACATAAACGAAACCGATGAATTTAAAAACGTTGATATTTTAGTTAACATCGAGTGAATAATAAAATGTAAGTAATTAATTGTTATTTTTTAAAGTGATAACTTGAATCGTTTTAATAAACAATAAACATGTTACTGTTAGCAGAGGAAGACTTATGTTGTATCCTTTATTTATTACCTTCCATACATGGACTAAAGATCGATGTAAAGCAGTCCAGTCAATATATAACAAAACGTGGATAGCTGGTGATGAGGCGGTTTCTAAGGGGTGACCTTACACTAGTTTACCCTGATGTAGTGCTTTAAGGTTTACGGTAACAACTATCATGATTTTAAGTAAATTCATTATAAATCTCTTAGATAAAATTATTTACGGTGTAGTTATAAAATGTGTATTATTATATAAAGTCAGATTATACAACTTACATTCATTGTCTTCAAATAAGAATGTGAATACAAGCCCCGCCGAGTTTAAAGAACCTTTACAATAATCTTTCATTATATTTGAAGACGTAATATCAAATGGTCAACGTCGTTTAATTCTACAAACATAAATCGATATTCTATCAATTATAACGATTATATCGTGTACAGTGGTGCTGTGTGCAGCTGTGTG
>JABUQX010020141.1:0-15000 GCA_015478945.1 Trachelipus rathkii
TAATAGTATATATATATATGTTTACTATATAGATATAATATATATATATTAATATAATATATATAATAATAATATATATATATATATATATATACTATATATAATATATATATATAATATATATATATATATAATATAATATATATATAATATATATATATATATATATATATATATCTGTATATATATATATATATATATATAATATATATATATATATATTATATATATATAACTATAATATATAATATATATATTAATATATTAATAAATGTTTACATAGAAGGTGCTCTGGCACTCCCAACCAAAATGACATTGATTCTATAAGGTCTCAGTGGACTAACTTTCTATAAAGTTGCTGTTGCATGTTTCTTTTTTGAAAGCAAATGTTTATGTGAACATTATTGTATATTTTGCATAAAAAAGTTGATTTCTCATAATAACAGGATTTTCTCTTTTCTTTTTATATATATTATATTATTTGTATTGTTTTTTGAATTAAATTTGTTGAAGTAATAAAGTTTGTCAACGATTGCGACATCATTTTCATGCGTTTGTTATGCTATGAGTCATTTTTTGTAATATTAATTATATATATATATATATAGTATATATATTATATATAATATATATATATATAATTATATATATATATATATATATATATATATATATATTATATATAATATATATACTAATATAATATTATATATATATAATATATCTATATATTTATATTATATTATGATATATAATATATAATATATTATATATATATCCTTATATATTATTATATATATTATATTATATATATATTTACTTATTAATCTATATTATAAATTTACTTATTTTTATTATTATTACTTATTTATATCTACTTTATTTTACAGTCATACAGTGTGTATATATACTTAAGTATAACAGAACAATACCCATGACTAAGAAAACACTGTTGGGGGAACAATTTCTCTTAAATACACATATTCTGGTATTCTGAATTCGAATTCGAATGAAGACCATTCTGTCAACAGTGGCATAGGCTCTTATTCCGCTACGAGCAGCGGAGTGATGCAAGTGAAGAACATCTAGCTTGTCGTATCGATATGTAGTGTCACTGACGAAGATACTTGCTGCAAGATGTATTTAACCATTCCGGCATCAGGGTCCTCTGTATCAATAGAGCTTTCAGGTGGCCCCTACCTATACATAATTAATATTTCCAAGTGTTTGACGTCCGTTGTACCGTGGCGTCTATCGTTCAATCCGGATGCCCCACATCATAACTTCAGCAATGTGCCCGCTATAGCATCGAGATACTCTGCGGCGAACTGGTCCTCGGAAGGTCAGATCTGGAGCTTCCCCATCATGTAATCTGTCCTATTTGCAGTCGCGATGTCAACCTTGCCTAGAAGGGAAAGTCCTCGATGCAGTGCCGTCAATTGAATCCCGTAAGAATTGCTAGGTCTCAACGAAGTGGCTGCTCAGTCTCGTTGTCTCACCGATGGAACATTCAGCTGCCCGATTAGGTGGTCGCTCCAATTTCTTTAAAACCAGACCCACACATTTCAAGCTCAGAATCACTCGGCTTTCGGTGCAATGTCATGTGATCTCTCTTCTCGTAATTCTCTCGGGGTCATTGATATGATGTGTCGAGTATCTAGATTTGTTGTGGATCAACCTTGTCTTCTTTCTAACGATAGTTATTTTTTTCTTCTTTCTATAGTACTATTCTTATGTGAGAGAAAGTTATATCTTTCTATTCTGTGTTTTTAGTGTATCCAATTTTGTCTGTCAATTAGTTCTTTTTTTTTATTTGTTATTTTTTTACTTGATTTCTTATGTTTTTTGGTAATTTTTTTTCTGTCATTATATATTTTATTTTATTTTTTGATCTCCTGAATAATATTTGTTTTTTTTTTTATTTATAAAAAATATGTCTTTTGTAAATGTTTTTTCTAAGAGTCTGATCTGATGGTAAGAGATGTTCGTTCATGAACACTTTTCTTTCATATTACATTTTTTTTTTCTTTATTCTATATTTTAGCTATATTATTTAGTATATGTATTATTTTTCTTAAGATTTATTTTTGTTTTGTTTTTATTTTTTTTTTATGTCATCTCTATCTTATATTTTTATGTGTTATATATTCTTGTAGCTTACTTTTTGTTCTATCTCTCTCTCTTTTATTTTTTTGTCGTAATATGTTTATCTTGTTTATTTCCTTCTTCTTATTTAGTGGAGAAAGGATTTTGTGTTGTCTGTTGCTAGTTTTTTTTTTTTCTTTTTATCTTTTTTTTTTTTTATTCTGTTTTCTTTGATATATATGTTATTTCTCTATTATATTAATTTCTTGCCGTTCTTGTTAGGTATTTTCATTTGTAATCTTTATTATTGTTTTTTGTCTTATTATTCATTTATTTGTCTGTCTTGCTTATTATGTTTTCTATAATTTTTTCTGTATTAGTTTTTGTATTGTATGTTTTTTGTGGTTTGTCAGATCTTATGGCTATTTTCGCTTTTTTACAACAATATCTTCATTTTATTTCGCTATTATTTTATCCATTATCTCTCTTATCATTTTATCTATATTTTTATCTCATCTCTATTCCTAAATTTATCTTTTTTTTATGCTCTTATAATTCATATCATTTATTTTCGTATATATGTTTATAGTTTCAATAATCTTTTTTTTAATCTTTTCATTTTTTATATGTTTTGTTCTGCATATATGTGTTATATTCTTATATTTTCTCTCTAAAAACTTTTGCTTTCTATGGTTTTATATGCTATTCTGTATGTTTTTTTTGTCTTTTTTTAATTTTCTTGGGTTCTACTTATTGTTACTCATGTACGTATTAGAATAAGCTGTTATTTTCCCTTTTTATTTTCAGGTCCAGTTAATGTTCAATGTATGTTTTAGTATTTTTTTTTTCTTTCTGATATTATCCCTTGTCATTGTTTTTTTTTTTATTATATACTTGTATTATCTTTTTAAAATATTTTTTGTTGAATTCATAATTATTTAGCTTAATTTTATTTTTTTTCTATATTTTTATTGTAGTTCTATTTTTCTTGTTTTTATAATTATTTTTTTAGTTATTGATTTTTTTTTATGGTATTTGATTATATATCTGTTTATTGTTTTCTTTTTTTTTTTCTCTCTTTTTATTATTTTATGTATATTGTATATTTTGTTTTTTTTTTTTTTTTTTTTTATATTTATATTATTTTTTTTTATATTTGATTATATTCTTTTCTTGTTTATGTTATTATATATATTTTTTTTTTTTTATGCTAAATAGGTGGATGTTTTGTTTTATAAAGGTCTGTTGAATTGTTGAATCTATTTATGTTTATTTTTTGTAGTGATTAGTCTGGGATATAGCTGTATCTATCTTTAATTTATTATTTTCTCTGTTCTTATATATTCTTATATATTATTTTATATATTTTTATTATATCTTTTTATATTTTCATATGTCATAAAATAATATATATATGTATTTATTTTATTAATCTTATTTTATTCTTTTTAGCTTGATGGCTTGCATTCCATTTTATTAGTTGTTCGCTAAAACTTTTATGTGTTTTTTCTCTTTTTTTTTATTTGAATCAAATTCGCTATTTCAATGTAATTTTTTATATTTTTATATATTTTTGTGTTTTACTGTTATTTTTTTATTATTTTTTTTTATTATTATTATTATTTCTTTTTACGCTTAATGGATTATTATAGTTTTTTTTATTATAATTTTTTATTTTATTTTTAGCGAATCCTTTTTTAAATTTTTTTGTTAACATTTTATTTTTTATTTTTCCATTAGACATTTCTTTATCTTGTCTATTTTTTCCTTTATATTATATTATTTTATTATTATTTATATATTTATTATTCTTATTCTTATATAATTATATTTTATTTATTATTTGTGATGTTATTATCATTATATTTTGAATTTTGTCCTTTGGTATTTTATCGTTTTCTAATTGTGTTTTGTTTCTGTTCCTTCGATTGCTCTTCTACTTCATGTTGTGAAAGGGCATTTTTATTCTTATCTTTACTTTTTATTTGTCTATTTTTATGTATTAGTTTGTTTTTTTTTATGTTAATTTTTCTTGTTTTGTATGGTGTTATTTTATTTATTGTATATTTATTTGAAGTAAATGAGGTTCTATATTATAGTTATTCATTATTTATTATTTCAGTTTACTCTGTTTTATATTGAGGTGTCTCTATTTTTTACATCTCTAATTGTTTTTATATCACTATTTTTTGTTGTTGTTTGTTTCTTTATGGATGCGTTATTATATTTTTTCGTTTATTCTCTTTTCTCTTTATTTAGAGCTATTTCTTTTTTTTCACTTATTGTGTGTTATATATTATTTCATCATTTTTGATTAATATTATCCTCTTTTATGTGTCTTATTCTTAATTATCATTTTCCTTCATGTGTCTTATTTGTCCATCTGTTCTTAGTCTCATTTTGTGTTTAGTTATTATAATGGTATTTATATGTATCTTCTATTTAATGTTGTTGATTTTCTCGATTGTGTATGTTGTTTTATTTTCTGAGTATATATTTGTATTATGTCATTTATTTTTATTTTTTTTTTTTTTTGGTGAATTCCCACCTATCAGTGTATTGTATATTTTATAATTTATTAGTTTTTTATTATTTTTTTTGATTTCTTTTTCTAATATTATTTTGCTGTTTTCTTCTTTTTTTTTATCTTGTGTATTTTGTTTTATTTTTTTTCTTTGTTTATATATTTTTCTTTTTCTCTGTCTTTTTTTTTTCCGTTTTTATAATTTTTTTTCCTTCTATTTGTTTTTTTTATATTTTTATTCTTGTTTATAATTTCGGTATATAGTTTTTCTGTTTATCTATTCTTTTTTTTTTTCATTTATAATGTATCTGATTCTAATTAATTATTTTCTTTGTTCTTCCTCGAATGATAAATTAGTTTATGGTAGTAGAAGTTAAATAAGTCATTTTTAATTATATGTTTTTTTTTTTGAATTATTTATATTTGTTTTGTCATCTTCTTTTTTCTCATCTTGTTCTTTTATTCTTTTCTCTCTTTTTTTTATATTAATATTATCTCTTATATTATATTTTTGCTTATGTCTTTATGCTTAATTTTTTTCTGTGTTTGTATTATACTCGTATTATATTTTACATTTGTTTTTCTTGTACTCTTCTCTCTAGTGTTTTTTTATTACCTTTTCTTGTTTTGTATTAACTTAAAACTATCTTTTGCTATTTGTTTGTGTATTTTTTTTTTTAGATTTTATATTTTTTTAATTTTTTTTTTTTATATTTATTACTATTTTTATATTGACCTTATATTAATTTTTAGTTTATTTTTTTACTCTATTTTTAATATATATTTAATCATTAATTGTGAGAAGCTATACCTATGCATATTTCTGATTTTTGAGGTATTGTCTTTGTTTGTTTTTAGACATCTACCAGTATAGATATTGTATATCATTTTGTTTCTTAGACAAATTGTTAATAGGAATACGCCTCCTCCTTTCTTTTTATTTTTCATATCTTGTTATAATTCTGTTATTTGTATATCTATATCATTATCCATGAAAATGCTGGTTATTTTACATGATGTTTGTTTTTTTCTATTTACTATAGTTGACTGGGATAGTCTGTCTGATAGATTTGTTGATTACTCTTTTTCTTCTCTTTCTCATTTTCTTTTGCTGATGTTGTTTTTATTGTAATTTTTATGTTTTTTCTTATTTTTTGTTGCATTATTTTTTTTTCTTTTTTGCTCTATGGATTGGTGCGTCTTTTTTCTCTTGATTCCATTTTTTTATTTTCTTTTTATTTTTTCTTTTTTATCTTTCGTCTTTTTTCTTATTTTTGGTGTAGATATTTATATGTAATGTCGGATCTTATATTTATTGATGGTTTTTTGTAGTTATTTTATTGTTTTGTCCATATATCTATTTTTGTGTTTTTTTTTGTTTCTGTGTATTTCTTTATATATGTTTTTAGTTTTTATTATATTATTATTCTATATTAGTATATATTTAATTATTTATTTCTTTTTATGTGTTAATTATTCTGTTTTTTTTTTGTGTATTTTATTTATCTTTATTTTTGTCTGTTGTGACTGTGTTTTATTTGTCTTATATTTTTTTTTTTTTTGGTCCTGTTTAACTTTGTGTATTTTTTATTATTTGTCTTGTGTAGTTTTTTATTTTTTTTTTCTTCTGTTTATAAGTTTATTTTTTTTTCTTTCGCTGCTGTGTTGGTTTATTTTTTTTCAGGTTAGATGTGCTTTATTTGTATCATTATTCTAAGTGTGTGCTGTGAGTGATTTGTGTGTGGTGCGTTGTAGCTTTTTTATTATGTTTTTCCTTTGTATATTTTCTTCTCTATTCTTTTTCGTTTTTTTATTTTTTCTGTTTACTTTGATTCGTTTTTAATGTTTGTTTTAAATTTTCTTTTGCTTTATATTAGGTTTCTTACTTTATTTTTTTTCTCTAGATTGATATTTTTGTTGTTCTTTTTGTAGTTGCTTTTTTTTTTGTATTTTTGTCTTTTATTTTGTTTGTTTTAACTTTAAGTCAATATTTTATTTCTATAATATTAATCAGATTTTATATTTAAATTGTATTTTATTATAATTCAAGTTATCATTTTTTTCTTTTTTATAATATTCATTACTCTATAATTTATGTTATATATTATAATCTTTATTATATTATATTTATTATTATAGAATCAGAATTGCGTTGTTAAATTTGTTTATTATTATATAATAATGTTTATGCTTATATTAGATAATCTTTATTTCTTTATTATTGATGATATTACTTATAACAAACAAATATGTACAGTATTTTTTTTTTTGTATTTAATATATATCACTATCATTTTTTTTACAATCTACTTATGTATATTTTTCTTTATTTTTTGATTTATTTATTTTTTTTTTTTTTATTACATTTAATCCTTTTATCTTATCTTTTGATTATATAATTTTATATTATGTATATTATTTCTATATTGTTATGATATTATGTTTTTTAAATATTATTATTTTTTTTTTTTTATATAATAATTATTTGTTATATTTATTTTTTTTTTTTTTTTTTTTTTTTTTTTATATTAATTCTTCTTATATTGCATCTTCTCTTTTTCACTAATTATTTTTGCTATTTTCTTGGTATTGTGTTGCTTTTACTTTTTATTTTTGTATTTCTATTTCTTTATTCTATTACATTTCCAATTAATGCTCTCTTTAATATTTTTATTTTTATTTTTCTGTTTGATATAAATTTATTAGTATTGTCATTGTGTATGTATATATTTATGTTTTTTTATTTATTTAGATTTCTATTTTACTTCTTTATTTTATTTATTTTTTATGATTTTATTTATTTAATTTATTAATCATTATTTTATATATTTTTCTTTAATCAATATTTGTTTTATTATTATTTATTTATTTATTTTTATTTTATTTTATTTTTTTTATGTAATATATAATTTACCGTTAGTTTTTTTTTAGTACTATTTATATTTTTTTTTTTTTATGCTTATTTATAAATTTTTGAACTTATTTTTTTTTTTCTATAAAGTCTTAAGAATCTATTTTTGTCTATATATGTCTGTCTAAGTCTGTGTATTACTACAGCTCTATTCTGTTATCTATAATTTTCTATTTTATATCTTGTGTTGTAATGATATTGTATATATTTATCGTCTATATTGATTTTTTCAGTTTTTCAAAAGAAAAGATTGTGTTTTAACTTTAAAAAAATATTTTTTTTTTTTTTTTGTTTTTGGTTTTTTTTTTTTTTTTTTTTTTTTTTTTTTTTTTTTTTTTTTTTTTTTTTTTTTTTTTTTTGTTTTTTTTTTTTGGTTTTGTATGCAGATAGCCTTGTTGGAAACGGCAAAAGTAAACTTAATAACAACTTCCTGATAAAAAATAGAAAATATTAAGCTGCCTCCATTTCTTAAAAAAGGATTTAAGACTTCGAGAAGAAATTAGAAAAAACCCTACAGTACATGATAATATACTTAGTGATTCTAGAGGGCGAAAAAAAGAAATAAGCGCTTTTGAAGTTTAATTTAAATCAGAAAATTTCTTGTTATAACTAAAAGAAATAAAAGAATTTATTCAGTAGGAGTTTTCTTTATAATTATGCCCTAGGCAATGGATTGGCGTGACTAAGACATTTTCTATTTGTAGTTTATGGTTCAATAGCAACCATATAAGAGTTGCATGTAAGAGATCCTTGGCTGCACTAAAAAGGATTAGTAATAATCCATACCTAGCTGGTAATTCATAATAAAAACATTACAAACATTATAGTATGAATTCCCAATCTTAAATCTTCTATAGATGTATCTTATTATTATTGATATATTGTCTTCTATTTCTCACTTAGAATTATATCTGAGAGGCGTGTATATAAGTATATATATACTATCAGCATATGATGCTATAGAGATGAGGTATTATTGTTGTCTATATGGAAGTCTATTCACATCAAATCAATCTTATTTGTTGGTGAGGCTTCTTTTCAACGTCACTTGTATAAAGTTTAACACCATAGGAAAAGTTAGTTTGCATAAATTTAATTTCTGAATTGATGACGAATGAAAGCAAATGGCTACCGTTTGAGCCACGGTATAAATGCTAATATTTATGCTATAAAATTTATGTTAATAAATAATTTTCATTGTATATTCTGAGCGTATAATCTTAGAGCTGGATTACTATTGTACCTAACATAAATCGTATCTGGTGTTTTTAAATTTAGCTACATAGTACAGGACAAATGTATCTTTTTGATCAAGTTCTTCGCTCAAGTTATTTTATGTAAAGTACTCCATCTGCACAGTGTTATGTGTTTTAATAAGAGGCAGGGTAGTAAAGCTAACTATTTCTTATTTTGCAAAAGCGGATAATATTTAAGAAACAATTACTTGAATAATTCTTTCGTCAAGATAACGTAACATTACAAGTTTATACTTCAAATATTTTTAGGCAACTGCACTCCTAATATGGCAGAGAAGGTTTAACACTAATGGCATACAGAATTAAGCTATTCATTATGTGTGTAGCAATTAAAATATATTTATTTCCAAAAAAAAATATTACAAAATATCAAAAATAATGTATAAAATTGGTTGATTGCATTCTTTTCTTTTTTGAAAGTTATTGGATTGATAAATTCTTTTCAGAATTTTCCGAAAGGTGTAAATAGAACCAGTTTGTGAACTGTTCTTATTCCCCCTCCCTCATTTATAAATAAGCGGGTTATCCTATGCAGTTAAAATTATAAGTTTCTTATATGCAATAACTTCATAAAGTTTAATTAATATAAAAACTCACCTAAAGTTTATATTATAAAGTTGTCCTTTAATCAAACTGGTTTTCCAATTTATAGAATGTTTATTTGGAGTGGAGCCTTATTTTGTTATAATGGCGTTTATTATTGGTAAAGGTATTAAGTAGTTTAAAGTTCTAATAAGCGTAAGGCCTATGATATTATTAGCTATTTTACCAATCTAAATGTAAGTTGGTTTGTGCATAATTACTAAACAGAGTTGGGAGGGTGTTATGGGCTGATATAAGTTAGACGTGTGGGTTAGAATTAAATAGTACTATGAGATAGAATAGACCTAAACAACTATTCCCTGCTATATGTTCAGATATTAAAAGAGTTTGGTACCTTAAGCCTTATGCAATCTATATGAATCTCTTAGCCTTCATATTCATCCTTGGACAATTTATATTACTGCTCTTCAAAATAATAAGGTAAGTATATTCAACGGCTTTATAAATATTAATAAACTTGTATTTATAAATAAATTATACTATAATTGAATTCTCTTTTTATTCGTACAATGTAAAGTTTTACCTTCTCTTTAATGTAATCTTTCAATAGATATCTGCTACATTTAAACCCAACTCTGCGCTGATTCCAATCTCAGTACTCTTGAATTGCTGTCCCCCCTTTTGTTTCAAAACAAGCCTTTGGCTGTTTGCCTAACAAATACTTTAGAGCCAAAGCTAAATAAAACTCTCTGGATGGAAATATTTTAATTATCAACCTAATATCTTATCCAGGGATCCTAAAGAAATTTATTCTTAATAACGTTCCATATGATTTCATAATTTGTACAGAAATTTGCCTGACTACTATTAATTTATTGATATCTCAAATTTTTGAAATTTTTATAATTAATCTAAAAAGGAATTTGAATAAATTGAATTTATTAGTTTTACTCTTTGGTTTTGGTTTTTTTTCAATAGGATAGATGCTCTTGATATGTTCTGATGTTACTTGTTGTTGGATTATGTACTGTGTCACATCTATGTCTCTCGTCTTGCTATATAGGAAGTTGGCTCTTATGTTCGGATTTTAGATAATGTTCTTATTATATATTGTTTAGCGTTCAGATTTGACATTGATGTGTAATTTGAATATTTGAGAGCTGTGGCTTCTCTTGATTTTAGAGATGGCGATGATTGTATTCAGTTATATTATTATTATTATTATAGTTATATTATATTTATAAATATATATTATATATATAAAATATTTTATATTATTGATATATATATTTATATATATATAATATATATATATAAATTATATTATATAATATTATATTATATATATATACAAGTATTATATATTTTTTTTTATTATAAAGGTTCGACATGCCTTCACTGGGTCAATAATGCCTATTCATAGGAGGTGAAAGCTTCTTCCTAGGTATTTCTATACTCTAGTGTTCCGAATCTTGGATTCGAACCTCTACTGACCTTTGTCCAATGCGACTTACGTCCGTTCGCTCCCCTATTTTCCGTTTGCCACGGGAATATTTATTATTATATTAATATTATATATAAAATATTATATATATTATTTATAAATATATTAATATATAATATATATATTATTTATATATATATATATTATGTAGGATATTATATTAATATATTATATTATATTCATTCTTGAATATCTTAATATCTGACGATTATATAATTGATATTAATATGATAATATATTTATATCATATATTATAGTATAATTATATATATATATTTATATATATTTATATTATATATATAATAATATAATATTATAATATATTAATATATATATATATATATATATAATAATAAATATATAGGGGGGAATCCTTCTTATAAAAATAGAAAGATAGAGCTTTTTGACTTAGATATACGGTAAGGAGAAGTGGTGACGGAACCCCTTCGAAATCTGCAAATAACAATGGCAGGATGAAGAGGCGACAGTGAATGTGAATGGGTTTGATGGTAGTAAGAAACATAGAGATGATGTGGATGAGATAATTTTCATTGTAGTAGAGTAGTAAATCATCAAATCAGCAGGTATAGATTGGATTACTGGTGAAAGATCAACAATGGAATCGAGATTGTGATTGACTAGATATGGAAGTTGTGTGACAAAGCGATTGTGGAGGGTACATAGTTCCGAGGGATTGAGGAATCAATGATAATATATTAAGTTGTTATTTTGGTTGAAAAGAGTTCGTCCGAGTATCTGCATGGGTTGACTTGTTTAGAACAAGGGGCATTTGGAAGTGGTAAAAGATGTGTAAATCAAGTTTTTAAATTGAAGCAAATGAATGACAAAATTTGAGAAGAGGAAATTGTATTTCGGTTTTATAGACTTGCAACATTTATTGCAGGATTAATACGGAAGCTCTGTGGCAGGTGTTAATGATGTGTTAATGATTTATCGTGTTAGTGGAAGGCTTCTGAATAGAATCAAAATTCAAAAGTATGATGTTGATAATGATGCGTGTGTAGGAATAAATGAAGTAGCGAGTGAATGGTTTGATATTAATAGTGAAATGAGGCGGGGATGTGCTAGGTTTCTATGGCTATTATTTTGTATATGGATGGGGTGATGAAAGAATTATAGGTTAGAGTGGCAGAGCGGGAGTTAGCAAGATGGAGAATAGACGAGAGTCTAGGGTGGCTCTACTTATTATATGCAGATGATGTAGTTTTGTGTGGCAAATCTGAAAGAAAGTTGCGAGAATTGGTAAGGGAGGTTGGCAGAAGGTGTAAAAGGAAGGGTTTGAAGGAAAATTTAAAAAAAAGAGTAATGTAATGGTGATGGGTGTGGTGAAGGTTGAGGAGAGTCCGCAGTGTGAAGTTATGTTGAATAGTAAGCAACTGTAAAAAATATACGAGTTTAAATATTTAGGATATATGTAGGAAGAAAAGGGAACGGATGATGTAGAGTGTAGTAATAAAGTTATGAATGATAGGAAGGTAGCTGGTGCTTTCAATCTTTAGCGAAGCAAAGCGATTAAAGTCTTGAGTGGGCTGGGGTCCTACATGAGGGTATATTGTTGCCGGAGTTAATGCATAATAACGAAACTTGGTTATTAAATAAAAGGTAGATGTAAGGTGTATTCTGTTCAGATTGATAATAATCTTAAGGGTGTATTAGCTTTGAGAATTGATAAAATTAAATATAGATTATTAATATATTAGTGGATCATTTGTCGACAAAATTTTTTAAATTCTCTTAAATTTTTTTGTCTGATTAGACTATTTAATAGGTTTGAACTCACTGGATTGATTGTGTATGGAAGATAAGTTGTATGAATTGGTATGTAAGGTAGCTTGTGTACATATTAATTGCTTATGTGTATAGCATTAGTGGTGACTTAAAGTTTTGAAGTGCTGTCTGGGGTTTCTACATTAGTGTAGTATTGTTGCTCTGAGGAGAGAGTTTATATTGCATAGATATACGAAACTGGTTATTAAATAAAAGGTAGATTGTTAGGTGCGTATTGTTGCAGATGGATAATTATATCTTCTTAGTGTGTCATTTATTTATTGTCTGTAGACATATGATAAAAGTTAGGAATGGAGCGTTTAATCAGATTGTGTGTGTGAAAGAAAAGGCGTAAATGCAGAATAATAACTGAGACTATACGTTGAAGAAAATGGGTCGGTCATATGAAGGAGGATGAACATTGGTTGGCTTAAGCGGCGTGCATGAGGCGAGTTATGGACAATCGAGCGGCAAGGGAGTAACAGCAAAACGTGGCATCGAGTCAGTAAACACAGTGTCTGCAGGAAGAAAAGTGGATTTGTAAATAGAAAGGGGAAGACCTCGCTAGCACGCCAAAATAGTAATCAAATGCGCGGTCGTTGTAAGAGAAACTACGTTTGTGCACCGCTACGGTCAGCCCGGATGAACCCTGACCATTATAGACCAAGATGATTCACAATGTTGTCCTGTAGCAATGTGTGGTAAAACTCAAGTTTGAATTTTCTGACTGTTATAGACAGTCTGCGCACAGTTAAGGGTAGTGAAAGGAATTTTTTTTTTTTTTTTGACTAGACTAAAGTTTTGTTTGCTTGTGGATGTTAAAAACAAAATAAATAAAAAGTAAAGGGGGAAAGAAGGATATATATATATATATATATATATCTATATATATATAATATATATATATATATATATATCATATATATATATATATATTAATATAATTAATAATATATATATATATCATATTATATATAATATATATATATAGATATACTATATATTCCATATATTCAGTTGAAATGAAGGCAGTGCATCCGCTCTTACCACGTTTCAATCTAAATTTTAAAAAAAAAAATCTCAATCTATTGAACCCATTGCTTCCAAAGAAGAAGAAAAAGTCCTCATTGATTTTCACTAAGATTTCGTTTCAAATTTATATCGTCAATTAAGCATTCCCCATAATTTGAACGATTTAGTTGTCTAAAACTAAAAATATTACTATCTCATTTTTAGGTTTGCGCAAAAATTAAAAAGTAAAGAGATGTAAAAGATAGCTTGTTGTCAGAGAAATTTCAACAAGTGCTGAAAAGTTTGCAGAAGAACTTGAAGTTAAAATCCCAAAAATTCCAAGGGGACAATTTTTTAAATGGTTCTGCGTTAGGTTGCTGCAGATTTTCTTTATTCATGCCTAATTTGATGTTAGGGATTTTAACTTTGCAAATTATGCTTTTGTAAGATTAAAGAAACCAAATATTTATCTGAATATTTAAAACAAAAATTAATCAATTCAAAGTATGTACAAATAGCTACAATTTTAAAAGTGAAGCGGAATCTTGGTTCAGTTTATGGAAATAATTAAAGAAGGTAGAAGTTGAAGGAATTGATCCAAAATGGCAATTAAAATATTTTCTTAATTTTCCACCAAACGATCATTCAACACACTAAGGCGAGTTTAAATCACAGGGCAACCATTTCCCCAAGATCATTCATTTACTCGGTGTTCATAATGGGAAAGTATGCAAAAAGTGTATTAATATTAATTAGCGTATTAATATTATTATCTATGTAATCAAATTTGAAAAGGAAAACCCTGAGTTAATTTTTTTTTTTTACAATCAATAATTAAACAAAAATTTAAATTGTTATAAATTAAAAATAATTATAAAATAATAAAATAATTCACAACTATCATATACTTTTATTTGAATTAATACTTTTCTTATTAAAAGAAATCATAGATGAAAGATTTTTTTATACTCATTACGTCCACATACAAAACAGAAACTCTCTCATTAAAAAGATATATATTCAAAATCTTTCCTTGAAGTGAACCAAACATACTTGAACAGAAACCAGCTTGGATATGAGCCTTTCTGATCCATAATCTTATTGTACTTATGGAGGGAAGCTCAAATATTTGCCTTAACATAGCATTCGTTAGAGGGCTGTCAGAATAAGCTAAGGGATATGGTTTTAACAACGGGACTATAATTTCGTTTTCTTTTTCTTAGAAAAAGAAAACGAAATTATAGTCCCGTTGTTAAAACCATATCCCTTAGCTTATTCTGACAGCCCTCTAACGAATGCTATGTTAAGGCAAATATTTGAGCTTCCCTCCATAAGTACAATAAGATTATGGATCAGAAAGGCTCATATCCAAGCTGGT
>JABUQX010020141.1:20000-35107 GCA_015478945.1 Trachelipus rathkii
AAGCAATTATATTATAAACTTTAGGTGAGTTTTATTATATATTAAACTTTATGGTTATTAGGCTAGACTTATTAATTTAAACTGAATAGGATAACCCTCTTTTTTATGGGGAGGGGGATAAGAACAGTCACAAACTGTTCTATTTACACCTTTCGGAAAATTCATGAAAAATTTTCCCAATTCTTAAAAAGAATTTTAGAGGACACCTATTTTAATTATTCCTTTAGCTTATGATTAGAAATTTATTTCTGCCACCTTATAGCTTTATTAGAAGTTTCCTGATACTGGAGTGCGTTGCCTAAAATTGAAGTTAACTTGTAATGTAGTATTTGCCGAAAGAATTAAATCCATACTGTTTTTAAATTATCGTCTTTTGCAAAAATAGAAATTACGCTTTATCTCTCCCTTTAAAAATGATAAAATTTCAGAGGATAATTCATAAAATACTTAGACTAAGCTGATAAAAGTTAATTGTCCTGTCCTATGTAGTAAAATTTAAAACACCAGTCGATTTTATGTTAGTAATAGTAATCCCGCTCTAGATTATACGCTTGATATCAATGAAATTATTTTTAACATAATTTATGATAATTTAGCTTTATATGATATACCCCATACTGCAAACGAAGAGTCTGTTCCCTCAATTGAAATTAATTTTGCAAAAAACTTTTCTGGTGTAAACTTTTCAAGTGCTTAAAGAGCCTCCCAAACAAATAAGATTTTGTGAGTGATGATTTGGCAAATAACTGCTTTATGCATAAATCCTGTGCATGTTAAATTTATTATTAAAGCCTCTAGTCTCATCTTATTTCATGAAAATCTGCAGGCTATCTGTTAATTAGGTAGACTTTGCTTAAGATTGGGATTCATACTATAATGTTTGTTAATGTTTTTATTATCATTTACCAGCTAGGTATGATTTTACTCATCTTTTTTAGTGCTAGGATATTAATGCATCTTATATGGTGTTTGAACCATAAAGTAAATAGGAATAATGTCTTGTACGCCAAAATTGTAGGGGAATAATTTAAAGAAACCCATACTAATAATTCTTTTTTCTTTTGTTATAAAAGAATTTCTGTTTAATAAACTTCAAAGTCGCTTTTTCTTTTTTCGCCATTAGATCACTAAGGTACTTATCTGACTGTTGGTTTTGTCTAATTTCTTCGAAGTCTAAATCTTTTTTAAGATGGGCAGCTAATATTTTCTCATTTTTATCGGAAGTTGTTATTAAGTTTACTTTTGCCGTTTCCAACAAGGCTGCATCAACGTTGTTACCAATTTTCATTTCGAACTGACAGATCAATCTGCGTACATTCATTCATTACCAAGTTAATGGCTTGTACGTCAGAAGCTGTAGTAATCCCAGCTGGCGCTCTGTGGCTGTAGATAACTAAGTGGTGTGGAGTCATCATATAATTAAATAATAATAATATAATAATAGATATAATAATAATAATTAATAATAATAATTATATATAAAATAATATATAATAATAATAATATAATAATAGATCAATAATGAATTAATAAAATAATAATAGATATGATAATAATAATAATATACTTCTGATATTTAATGAAAAATATTATTAAACTGACATCTTTTTTGTCCGTTTCTTATAGGTTTATGCTGTGTATAATGAAATCAATAAAGTACAAGCAACACTCCAAGACTGCCACATTTGTGAAGGATGTGCCTTAAGAGGATTATTTCAAGAAATTCCATTTTTTAAAAAATTTTAAAAAATATATTTTCAAATGTATTCAATGTAAATTTTGTCAAGATATTAAGTTATGTTTTATATCAATAGATTATCTGTAAAAACATGAAAATTTTAAATGTCAAAACATCTGATATTTTTAATAATTATAATTAAAAATTTTTCTTTTAATCATATTTATTTTATTGAGGGTATCCTTTATATTTTAACGTTCTCAATGTCTGCTACTTAAAGAATGTATTCCTAATTTTTATTCATTTGATAACTCTAAAAAAGGTGTTTTTCTCTCCTGAAATTATGGACTACTCCACCGAAACCTCACCAGACCCTTCGCCTTTACTCTTCAATGGTGGGAGCTTGCAGGCACCCTGCTCGCCACATCACCGCGGCCTTCGTCAGGAATCCTGGACAACACCCGGGAACTCGAGCAGATCAAACTCGGCTTCCAACTCCAGCTTCACTTCGTAGCTCGGAATTTAATGCTCTAATATTTTCGAAGCAAGGTCCCGTACGCATTCTCTTCTCTTTCTCCTACTGCTTCAGCACCAATGTCGCCGTAGCCACTCTCCTCCCTCCTTCTCAGCGTGCCGCTTCATTTCTGCCCTGGCAGCGAGTAAGAGACGAGTAGTGTCCGAAGACGTTCGTGGCCAAGACCGCTATTCGGGTCCAGAATGACCTACTTCCTCCCATGTCCGTTGAAGGGGGTCCGTAGTGCAGGAGTTAGTTCGTGTTGAATTTATAGCTATTCTCTCTTCTGTGACATGAATGTTATTATATGCGTTAGTGCGGGGAGGCGGTGGATCATGTGGTCCAGCCAGTTTCTCTATCTTTCTTGTAGAGATCTCTGTCTGTTGCTGAGTTTTTTGCTCACGTGTAAAATTCTGTATTTGTTTAGTATTGTATATCATCATATTCGTCTTGTTATTTATAATTGCGTATTTAATTGTCTCTTATTCTTTTATTTTTTTTTTCTACAGAACATTAATGCCGGGTGGTGCGTTGACAGTCATCATTTTCATTTCACCCGGATCAAGACCAGCACTGTATTGTTTCTTTATTATGTGTCAAAGTGGGGTGCTTACTC
The DNA here is from genome assembly GCA_015478945.1 of Trachelipus rathkii. NCBI lineage: Eukaryota > Metazoa > Arthropoda > Malacostraca > Isopoda > Trachelipodidae > Trachelipus > Trachelipus rathkii. Next base: position 22,809 of record JABUQX010020141.1, read on the forward strand.
TTTCCTTTCACTTTATTGCTTTGCGACTCAAACCAGGCTCACTTGACAGATTTTGGTGGTCTTCTTCTGAAGATGATAACTGACCATATTCTCCCGCATAATTCGGTCATTCTTCATTAGTTCGTATTGTCCAACTGGACTACCTGAATTACCTGCACCTACGTTTACATCCACGGATAAAATGGAAGCTGAAGAAAAATCATTTACTCTCTTATTTGTCTATTGCTCTCCTTGTCCGAATCAAAATATCCTATGGACATGTGTATGTTCACAGTTTTTATTATCTGGGTAAATAGATCTATACCAGTGGTCTTTACCCCGACTAACCTTCTTCTCCTTGACTCAACCCAGAATGAGAGGCTTTGAATACGCACTGTATTGTTCGTGCCTTTCCCATAAAGGTAAGGTTACAGGGGGGAGAACAAATATCTATTGTCTCACTGTCTCTTCGATATGGGAATTCTAGTAAGTCAACTGTATCATTCATTGGCCTCCTAAACTCCTTCTTTACCCTTCAGTTACTTACTCTACTTCATTTAGCAAAGTGTTTTCAGCAACCCTTATTGGCCTTCCGTCACAATCTGTTTACAACATTATTGCCCATGTTAAAATTGATCCTTGATATGAAAGTCTTCTTTTTCGTTTTTATTGATTGAGATCGTATTGAGATGAATCTCTGTGTAATTTCTCTTACTATAAAGTTGCCCATGTTGCAGCTGTTGCCACAGTTTATAAAGAACATACACCGATTCCGTTGGCGTTTGCTTGAGGCTGCATTTATTCCCCATTCTCTTACCATCTTAACTGGTCAATACGCAAGTTTATACGATGGTGCCAAACCTCGCCAAAGTGATTGGTGCTTCTGTATGTTTTCTGATCGCAATGTCTCTCAAGCAATTATCCTCGTCATGCTTCTTGTGTTCGCGTTGGAACTGCGTTGTTTTATTGCATCTTAGTCGGACTGCCAGAAATCCTTTCACTTCCTAATACGACCTACTACGTTATATATTATGGTTCTCGCAGCGGACTTCAATCCTTGACTATTGTATTAGCCAAAAAACCTTTCTCTACTCTCGGAAAAACGACTAACGTTTTGTTGAAATCCATCTCATATTGGTATCCCTAGAATTGAATCTTTGCAGCCCTACTCCATATAACTTCCGTACATTTAAAAACAGAACCGCATTCCCCTTACTGACTTCCATTATCACATCCGTAGGGAATTCCAGTTATGTTGTCAGGAGTGGAGGGTAGCAAAACTCCGTGCTATAAAACCAACACTAGGGGATTAGCATTCTTTGCGCCACCGTTGGCGTTGCCAAGAGATCATGGTTCGCTTTCGTATCAGTCAGTCAACCCTCACTCACGGCCCTTACATATCCACGGATCCTTCCCCCGCTTGTCAGTTTTGTCGCCTAGTTACCCCCTCCCATACACCACTATCGTTTCTTGGACTACACTGCCGCAGCCATTGTTCTAAGCCTCCTTACGTTCTGTACCTCCCACAGCTGGAGTAATTTACATCTTTTCAGAAACGGTCGTGCTGCAGCAACATATTAGTTATAGTTCTAGCTTTTTCTTTGTTCTATTTTATGAAATGCTTTGATGAGATTGCTTTGTTTAAGTATTTTCTTAGTTTCTCCGGAGACACGACCGTTGCGAGTACGGAGGATCGCAGAGTAGCTCCCGATCCTTGTCCCTGCTCCATACGTGCCTCAGCTGACCATCTTGAACGTCCTGCGTGATAAGAATCTGCACCCTTATCATTACCAATGTGTCCAGTGTCTCACTTCAGTGGATTTTGCCCTCCGCATATAGTTTTGTCGGTGGTCCACAACTGAACGTTAAAACGACATAGTATCGTTGATCCTCTTCACAGATGAAGCGTCATTTGGTAGGGATGGCGTGACGAGTTTCCACAACACCCACATCTGGACACACAACAATCCCCATTACATTCACCATGCAATCACAAGCACTAATTCCAGCTTAATGTGTGGGCTGGTATAATTGGCGACAACCTAATCGGCACATATGTTCCATCGGAGCACCTGAACGACCACTCCTACCTACAATTCTTACGGGGTCAATTGACGGCACTCCTCGAGGACTTTCCTCTGGCAGTTCATCGCGACATGCGATACATACATGATGGAGCTCCAGTCTACCTTTCGAGACCAGTTCGCCAGTATCTCGATGCTATGTATCACAATCTCTGAATTTGATGCTGGGCATCCATGGCATCGCGACCACGGTCACCGGACTCAACAAACTTGGATAACTTATTGTGGGCCACCCTGACAAGCTCTCTGTGACAGAGACCCTGATCTCCGGAGTTTTAATTCTTTCGGCCACGTATCTTCGGTCAGTGCACACACATCTCGTTACGCAACGCTGATTCTTCCACTGCGATACTCCTCTCGCTACGGGTAGCGAGCTTGCCACTGTTGCAGATGGTCTCATTTCGAATTCGATTCGAATACCGAATATGTGTATTTAAGAGAAATTGTTACACCAACAGTGTTTTTTTACGTCACGGCGTTTGTCTGTTTACTTAGTATTTACACTGTTGCTTGTATATATCATATATATATATATATATATATATAATATATATATATAATATATATATATAAGTATATATATATTATATATAGTATATATAATATATATATATATATATATATAAATTATAGTATAGTATATAGTATAATAGATTATAATTATATTTTAATGCTAAATATATATAATATTATAATTATAATTATTAAATACTATATATATAGTATATATAAGATATAATAGGATTGCAATCTTAATATTATATATTATATATAATATTATAAAAATGATCCGATTCAAATTCCTATCTAGATCTGCCGGATCAAATGTTTTATTAATCCTGATACAACTTATCTTCAACAAATTAATTTCAAACAAATCACAAAACATATATAAGTTATATAGAAAAGAACGACTGGCAAGTCTTTAAAAAGTCTTATTACAAATTTAGCAAACTGCAAACTGAAATATAAATAGAAAATTACGGAGAAAGGTGAAAGAGGAGGAAGAACAAAAGGATGCAACAGTCTTTCCAAAACGCTGGACACATTGAACAATGATCATTATAGTGGCATTGGAACATATATGGAAAAAAAAATAAAAGAAGTGCTATAGTAAAGTAAATGACGAATCTTGTGTTTCGAAAAATGAGAAAAGAAATCCGAAGAGGAAATTGAGGCCTGAGGGTAACAATATTTTTATTTATATTGGTTGAAATGTGCTGCAAGGTCGCACCACTGACAAAATAATTCGAAATATTAATAGGATTAGAAATTTGCAATTGAAAAAAATACTCTGCAAATAAATTGTTTTGATGCGAACAGAAAATACAAAACATGGGATAGGGAAAAGTTGTTACCTAAAACCTTACATGGTTCAGGTGGTCGCATATAATGGATATTCGGAGCCAGCCCAACTTATGTTCAAAGAGTCCGGTACGATGGTCAGGCAACCCTGAAGAAACGGAATTCATAACAAATAAAACGAAGATACATGTCTATCACCCCATGACAGAAAGGGAATCGAAGAATTGAAACTGTAACGCGTGGTAATATGTGTGATGATAGACACAAACTTCATATTAAGAACTTCTCATCTCCACGGGGACACAGCAGGAAAGAGAGAAGAAAATCAGAGAGGGAATTCTAACCACTGCCTCACGACAAATTGTTCGTTTCTGAAAGAATCGGATTAACAAATAATTGGATAAAGAATTATTTCAACAAATAGGAACATAAATTAAAACGCATGGCTTATTCGCTAATACCACGGTGTAGTTTTGTTAAACAAAGATGACTATAACAGGAAAATGAATGATTAAGCCCCGGGAGTAGTATAGTGACATAAATTCAACTGGTGCCTTCAAGGAGTGTGGAATTAAACTCAGTCATAAATTCAGGATCGTACGGATGGGTAATCAACCTATCAGCAGTTATACAGGAGGATAGCGGCAAGGATTTAATGTGCTGACTAACACCGCATCCCCTTGAAACAAACAGGGATGGACATGGATTTAGCAAATAGATTTTCCATAAGATATGCAGACATACATTTGACTTCGAATATAAAGTTAGGCACAAGGGAAGGATATAAGACTCCTCAAGACATCCTGAATGTAGAAGGCCAGAAAGCTAAAAGCAGTGAAAACACCCAAACAAGAGCGCACAATACGACTCCCACCTAGTCGATGCTATTGACACTTACGTTATACGAAGGAACAATATGTTACAAAGCGGAGATGATACAGAATAGTAGGTCCATGGTTCGGGGGAAAGTAAGTAATTGGAGCCATAGCTGGAGAAGTGCGAGAAGTGACGTCAGCAGAAAAAGTAGAAAACCAGTTGAAGAAAGAGAAGGAAAGAAATCAAATTAGTGACCTTCTGGAGATCGGGCATCAAGACCAAAGTCAATACGAGAAGTTTTGGAACGGGGATAATAAAAAGGAAGGCAAGTAAGGGCGCCAAAGTGGAAACACGTGAGTTCTACTCTATCTGCATTATATTGAATTTTTTTTCATTATGTTGTTTATGATGTTCCCTCTAAGATGCCAACTTTGAAGGGGAATAGTCACAGTCAGATTCTCGTTCATCAATAAATCAACCCCTAATTTTACAAAATAGAACCAGTCAGGCTGAAAAAAACCCATTAGATTCTGATCCAAAAAGTTTCAGTAAACAGAGCATTGGGAATTCAGTTCAAATCTATCATAAGGATTTCATACGAAATGGATACGCACTATATGAAACTGGGATTTGATGTCAACTTAAAGATCTAAACTAAGTGTACTCCAGCCTTTATAAAGGCAAACTTCCCAAATTGGGAACCGGGAGGAGACACATTCGGAGACAAGTAAGGCCGAGTCAGAGCCGACTAGGACCCAACCAAAATGGATCCGATCGTCCAAACCAAGACCAAAGCCCGATAAGGTTCGATCGAGATATAAGCAGGGCGGCAATAAATAGCCACTAGTCCACGAATTAGAGGCAGGTTAACCTACTAGCCACTGAGATTAAACAGACCACGAAGATCCAAGTGGAAAGTCACCAAGGTCGGTTCATTGACAAGGTCGTCAACAGGAGTAAGACACCTTCCGAAGGATATCGTCCGAAACGAGTTTAAAGAGTTAGCTCTTAGGTACCTTGATAAGACAATTTAAACTTAATTTGTAAAATAATAACTACCCGGTTTATACTGGAACATATATGTTCGAAATAAATTGGGTTAAATATAGCCGTTTATAAAGGGAATAAATAAGAAAAAAGCCATAGGAGATAAGATATATTAAAAACTAATTAATTCCTTATATGAACTATAAAAAAACCACATTATGTCTCTCACCTTTGGTTCTATTCACGGTAACATAAAGCCTCTGTAAAGGGAACCAACCTTGCCCTCATAAGGGGGCGTGAAACAAACAAAAACAGTCCAATACATCATTGCCAAGGTTGACGTTTCTAACTATAAATCATTTCAATATATATAATATATATAATAAGATATATATATATAATATATTATTAATATATATATAATATAATATATAATATATATATATATATATTAATATAATAGATATTATATATATAATAATAATATATAATATATATATATAATATAAAAATATATATAATATTATATATATATATTAATTAATATAATATATAATAATATTATAAATAATATATAATATATATAATATTATAAATTATATATATATTATATTAGAAATATATATATAATAACTAATAAAATAAATTATATTATATAAATAATATATATATAATATATATATAGTGAAGGAATCGCAATCGGGATCGGAATCGAGATCGGCACATTTGACTTGATATCGAATCGTGAATCCGGCATCGCCTGAAATTGAACGGGCCATCACAATATAATATATATTATATATAAATATAATATATAATAATATATAAAATACTATAAAAATATATCTATATAATACTATATAACTATATATAATGATAATATATAATTATAATATATAATATAATATATAAAATATAATATAAATATATATATATAAATAATATAATATATAATATTTTATAATTATATATATTATAATAATATATATATATATATTATAAATATATATTCTATATATATATATAGATAGTTAAAATAATAATATATAATAATAAATAATAATATACATATAGATAATATATAATGATATATATAAATATATATAAATATAATCTAAAAGATTAATATTAATATATATACAACTTATTTAGATTCCTTTTGATAAATAATTATAGTTAATTTTACTTATAGTATTAAACTAAAAAAATATATATATAACTAATTACTAAATATAATATATATTAAATAATAAATAATATATAATCTATTATAAATAATATATAATATAATAAATAATAATATATATATAATATATAATATATAATATAATAAAATATATATATATAATATTTATATATATGTATATATAATTATATATAATATATTTATTCTCTTTAGCAGACTTTCCCAGACTGGAGTAAGGTGCCTACAAGCACCGGAAAAGAAAAGTATAGAAAAGAGTACATTAGAGATATATAGTAAGATACTAATACATATTTATATCAATATTAAATTGTATTTCACATTCTTATATTTAATTTTTGTTATAAATTATAATATCACTTACGCTATAATAACTCAAGATAATCTCCACTGAGATAAATTTGTCGAAATAAGGGGAGAGAGTAAATATACAGAATAGGATACAGTCTACTTACAGCTGGGCGTGTAGAGGTGATCAGCATAAGTAATAATACCTCCTTAGTCAATATGAAATTGTACTAATCCAATAAATCTATTTATTAATTAATGACATAAGAAGATTTTTTTTAATGGTTTTCTTATATTATTCTTCTTTTAAATATCAAAATGCCCATTCCTCTTGTGCCTTTTCTTTATTGTTGACTCCCCCCCCATACACACTTAACATACATATCACCTATCACTCTATTGTCTCTTCACCCCTCCAGAGCGACAGAGAGAACGTTCGCCATATGAACTATCAACCCGCAGAACGGCTACAGAGTAGGGTGAAATTACTCACAAGAACCCAGACCTTCGAGAGGTAGCAAAAGCTAAGATCGAGCCAGAGTATCAATTCTGCGAATACGGACAATCAGACGCATACAGTACTAGAATAACCTAACTATACGAGAGAAGTCAGGGTATATACGTATATATTATAGTGAGCGCTAACAGATACCGGATTGATATAAGGGCGAAAGCAGCGTAACACAGTAGATCACCACTGTCATTATGTATCATACGCTTAGCTGTAATTAGCGAGATAAGAATAATATCATATAAGTATTCCACGCAGCCACACTCACCACCTCCCGCGACACGAGCTATCACACACTGCCCTGTAGTTCCTAAACTAGTCCCCTATATATATTATAGTATAGTAGACAAGACCCTCGAGTACTAAACATCACACAACAACACCCCCACATCCACACCAAGACTCCCGAGTAACTCATGAGCGAAGGATATCTTTAGAGCGTTGGAGCCAGCCCTTACTTAGACTCTCACCAGCCCTATAGTTAGCGCAGCACCAACTATAGTCGCAAACCGCACACTCATCAGATTATTTTAGATAATACCAAATTTAATTAATACGATATAAGGTATACGTCAGTAGCGATCAACCGCGCACTCACACCTATGATAGGTATAAGCGCGATGTTGATAGACGGCGCGTGAGTAGGATGGCGTCGTGCGTGGTGCGTGTGCGGCATGTGCTGTGTGACGTGTATTGTGTGTGTTTGCCCTGTCGGGTCTCAAGTCCTAAAATAGTTGCAACAAACTGAATAATCCGAAAATGATGCGAACTCGTAATTATGTTTATGAACATTGATAGAATTACACAGAAGGGTCTCTGTATTAAGCGCATAGAGTGCTCCATACGGGAACCTTCTGGAAACTATTCAATCAAACTACCCAGTGTGGTCCCCCCCCGCCTCACCTTTAAATTGCCACTTTTTAGTCGCAACAATATTTCATTTAGCGAAAGCTGCAATAGAGAACAGATCCAATGGCTCGATCAACTCCAGTCGCTCTATAGCTACCCACGAGGAAACTACGTTGCTGCTGGCGCTGGTAAAAAGTTACCGACAATGTTAAGTTGTTAGATCCCCGCGTCCGTGCAGCGATGGACATTCTCCGGCGATATAGCAGGGGAGCCCCGATACACCCTCGCCATATACACGTACGGTTTTATATTCCGCGTACTACATCAACGTATACTCCGCCATATCACAGATCGAAGACCAGATTCACATGGAATTTATAAAAATGATTTAATCAATACTGCTGAATACATACACAAATACTGTCTTTATTCACTTAACAGTCGCATCACCACGCAGGTATTTAATTTTCATGATATACGGCAGATGAAAATCCTTCCTCCTCGACATTAGCTAATTCTCCGGTGATTATATGCTAGTAATCTATTTTTTCATCGGTGGAAATAATGCTGTATATCATTATAGCGGCGGTGCGCGATAAAATATCTGCTCTTCGGGCCTCCCCCACGGCACGGCGCAACTCACCATCAACCCCTATCCCCACATACTTTCGCAAATCGTTCAGTTTTTATTTCCCGTCTGATCCACCCTTGTCATGTTGCCAATGAGATGTGATATTTTCTGAGTCGACTATTGGACAAGCTGTGAAAAGTGATTTAGAAGAGGTAATCTAACTGTGGCTTAGTCCGTGTTTGTGTACCACACAGTCAGAACACGATTCTTTAGGTAGCCCCACCGCTTTTTTACATCGTATGAGCTACAGGCCTCCCGCGTGATAACTAGGAGGACCACGGAATTAGGACAGCCCATGTTCATATCCACCTACCGGGGTGTGTTTACGATTTAGATGATGTTGCACAGCCCTTGCTATATGTGCTGCGCATGACGCTTCTTGCTGGTATGGACAAGAATATGTTGATGTGTCGGGTAATGGTTACGTCACGCGAGGAAGGGTCTGACCAAAGTAGTGTCCCAGAAAATCTTCTTGATTATAAGTTCTCATTTCTCGCTTAAATCTGAACGCCTTTCCTATTAGTTATAACTTGCTCCTTGCGGCACCCCCCGAATCAGTATCCATATCTAGCATAAGCAAGTTACTATCACACTACACATTTTGGTATGTAACACTTCCTGGTGTCGGTCTGTGCTGGTAGTGATTTATGCGGGTTTCCAACTCGGCCAGTTACCGATGAAATGTCCACCCATTAATCGTGCCAAATTTGGTAAACCTGGCTTCATCCGTCCACAAGATACATGCGGACGCCCATGCCCGTCAAAGTTTTATTGTCAAACATGGAAAACACATTCTGGAACTACCGGAACACTACAAATCCTGCAATCGTGTCGTTCAGGTAGCCTTACCTCTGCCCGGAAGCCAGACCGAGAGGTGTGCCCACAATGTCCCGTATAATAGAACCAACATGTTGTACATATACTGTGAAATGCAGCCGTCAGCCTGGTTCCTGTCTGGCCGCAAAGAAGTGCCTATTGTTCATGGTGGTTACCCGATCGTTATAATACAATACCGAAAGTCTCCAGCAACTCTCATGTCAAGGGTTACGAGTGAGACGGTTACTTCCAGGGTGGCACGAGATGGGACGTTGGCTTCGAACGCGTTATTTCCTTGAAAGAACCTGTGTCACCACCCATCTGTAAGCATCTTATTTACAGATTGCTCGGATTAATGCGCCGATGTGTCCAACCCATCTGGGATATCTCGACTACCCAGTAGCAAACCCATTTTAACCTTGTGGTCAGTCTCTCGTGGGCATTTCTGTCTTCCCCAAAAATACAACGGCCTCAACCATATCCGTCAGTTGTCCTGGGTTGTATAGCATATCCTTTAGGCCCATTTTGCCTTATGTGACTTAGGATGTTACCAATTAAATAGCTAGCTGCCTAAGACATCAACAACAGAGTATTATACATCTCGTAGTGCATCACCGCGACCCTTTGTTCCGAGAGAACCGATCATTATACTGAGAAATACCCCGATCCGATGGGGCGCGCACTCTAACCCAGATGTAGCCCGCTTGTGCTCGATTTAAACTTCGAATACCTCATCAATTTAGTTGAGTCTGACCTCCAATAGTAGGCATAATAGTATATTAAATATTACCACAATGGAATATGCCCATTCATCGGAGGATTTAGTATGGGTTTCTACCCCCATATCAGCGTTTTCTGAAACGTAATTAAACTATATCACGATACATTGGCGCATAGTAACATATTCCCCTGCTACACATATGAATCATCACTCTATTCAATCATCCCAATTCTCATAGACGGAGGATCTAGCCCAGGTTTTAATCCCACAACCCAGCTTTCTTTTGCGATCCGTGGAATGTTACGGGTCTTCAACGTGAACGAACTACAAATTCATTCTCTGCACCTCGATCCATTAAATTAAGAATGTGATAGCAATAATTTTCATAGCATCTGCATTAATACTATCATATAATTCGTTTTATTCTATTGATAATATTTCTCGTTATAGTATCAGGCTATTCAACATTGAGAAAATGTCAATAAAAATAATAATCATTAACAACGCGGATATACTCTTATAATGATTAACAAAAATAACTCATTACTCTGCATCATTTAACAACTTTCAAAAATCAGTCTTAGGCGAGAGGCCGAGTAACTATTATAATAATAATAGATATACTGTGCCATATCTATGAACGGTACAATAGGTCCCTATGTTGCTAATAGTATATATAAATTAAAGAGTAGTATTACGTCTTATAAGCGTCTTAAAAATATTATAATATAGATGATGATATATAAGTAATAATAATTTATTATATATTAAATTATAATATCATAAATATAATTACTAAATATATACTAATTAATAATGTAATATGTAAGTATATAATATATATTATTAATAGATATATTACATGATTATAACCTGTGATGAATATTATATCTATATAATTACATTAAGTTATGTATATAATTATAATTAGAGATAATCCGGCGTTATGGGACTCGATCTAATAGGATAAGCACTATATAGGGGTATAATTTATATTAGTATACCTAACTACTTATTATGTTATAGAACTCTGGTCATAGGGATCGACACGGGGCCTATCCGTATACAGGGAGGCCTGCTGTTGGGAATACTAATGATCTCAATAGCAAGGATAGTAGTATATAGATACTAATATAATTATATATCTATTAAGTAGATTAGACTATACAAGAAAATCAACAATAAAGTCTATTTGCTTATAGATAATATTATTTTCAACTTATTATTTGAGAAATTCTCTCATTTTATGGAGTATATATGCTGAGGTAATTTTTTATCGCTACATATATGTTCATAATGAATTCTGATTTATCGATGTAACTGGTCCGGCGACAGATATCAGTACCATCGGTACCCGGTTAAATATATAGCCCAACACGCTTTCCTGAAAGTCCAGAGTACTGGTATCACACGGTAACCGCAGATTACTTATAATATTAGTTGCGAAGTTACACTATGATATCAGATGTAACCGGCATGCGCCCCAAAACCATATTTTACATGATCTAACCGATGCCCATTAACACCTTAGTATAATAAGTATATATGTATATTATAATATAGTATATTAAATATTATACTATATATTTATATATTAATATTCATATATAATATATTATTATATATTAATATATATATTAGAGTATATAATATATATTATATAAATATAATATTATATTATATATATATAATTATATAATATTATTAATAATATATATATTAATATATATATATTTAAGTATAATTATATATTATTTATATATATTATGTATATAATATATTTACTTTTAGTAATATATACCATTTCAGTCACTAAGTACCCCTATGACGTCCTCAGGACTATAAAAGGCAGGGGTGCACAAACAAGTCAAGCGGAAACATTAAAAAATAAGTTTATAAAATGATAGATAGACCAATTAATACTAACTAAGTCCGATATATAGAAAGCCATTACTTACCTACCTAATCATAACCACTCATAGGTGACAAAACTGCTCAAGTCGATAAATGTTAAACACCATTATATTTAATTTTTTCTTATATGTATTATCTATCATATTAGTATATACCAGCGTGTATCATGGCACCTGTAAACTAAATATCTTATA
>JABUQX010020142.1:0-5000 GCA_015478945.1 Trachelipus rathkii
GAGAATTCTACAGAACAGAGGTGGTGGGAAAGAAGGAAACACCACAGCGAACTAGCCTGGAGTTTTACATGTCACATAAAACTCTGCGCAGATACAGCACCCCTAGTGCTACGAGGGCTCGAAAAGGTGGTGGTACGCGAGTGATAAGTTCCCTCGAGCCCCTGCCGCTGCGGTACCTATCGGATAGAGATAAAGCACCAACATCGCACCGCAAAGAAAGAGGCAAGTGAGGTGGAAAGTACAGAACAGTTTTATAAGCCTTTTGGCCTTTGTCTCGACACTGTCCAAAGCGGGTGAAACCAGAGCCCTCCCAGATATGAAGAGCAGTACTCCATACATGGGCGGATGAAGAACCTTGCTATATGCTGGAAGCACTGAGAAGAGGACAAAACCAGTCGCAAGTCTACAGCAGAACTTCCAGTTTCTATTGAAATGCGCGCCCTGCACCAGTTGTGATGTGAGGTTCCAAGCATATTTTTTTGTTTATGTTAAGGCCAGAGGATGTTTATATGTCAACAGGAGAGACGAGGAGACCGCCGAAAGAGATAGGAAAGTTAGATGTTTTGGAGAAGGAGATTGTAGAAATTGGTTTTTTAAAAATTGAATTTCACAGGTTGAGACGACCCCATTCGGAATTCTATCCAGATCAGCGAGAATAGATCGGAAAGATTAAGAACGAGAGGCAATTTCAGAAGTAAAAGAGGGAGCAGATTGAAATGAGTTGAAGAAATGAAGGGTCGAGTCATCGGCATGAGAGGCATATGAGTTAGATGTGCAGGTGAGAAGATCATTATGCAAAGTGGAAATAAAAGTAGAAGATTAAACAGAACCGGAGGAACACCGCACTATACAGGAAAGATAGAGTTCGCCACAATCAACAACAGACCGATATTGAGCGATTTGGCAAGGAAGCTAGACATATAAACAAAGAGAAGGAGGGAACCCAAGAGGGGCATGTTTGGTAGAGCAGGGAGCGTGTACCATGACTTGGTCAAGGGATGCTTGTGTTAATGAGCGTGTCAAGAGCTCCCAAGCATTTTCGTCTCCTCTCGTAGTTCCAAGATGCGTAAAACCATAAATCGGTTAGATAGGACAGTTATATTCGCCAGTAGACGCTCAGCGCCGAAAGCCATTACTGGGTATCGGAATGGAGTTTCCAGATGGATCCTAGAAGTGAAGAGTTGGAGAAGGGTTTCAAAGATCTTAGATAGAATACAAATGAGAGCTGTAGGGCGATAGTTAGAATTATCAGAACGCCTTCCTTTTTTCGGAATAGGTTGGACATGTGCGAGCTTCCATTACTGAGGGAAAGTGCTATTATTGAGACGTAGAGAGTATAGTTGAACGAGGGGCGGGGATAGCACGGAAACACACTTCTCAACTTTGGAGGAATGCCATCCGGGCCGACCCGCCTTCCTAACGTTCATAGATTTCATGGGCCCATGCACCCGATCAATTGTAATCACAGGCAAAGGCATAGGACACCTAAGAGGAGAAGGAGTAGGAAGAGAAATGCCAGAATCGTCCAGGTTGAGTTAGAGGAAAATAGGAAGCTGAAGAGATTGGCCTTTTCAGTTGGAGAATTAGCAACAGAATCATCAGATGGAATAAGAGGGGGAAAGGCAGATTTACAGAAGTTGCTAGAGATGTTTTTGGCAAGAGGCCAGAAAGATTTGTCAGTAGGAGAACCAAGGAGGTTAGCGCACTTTCGTTTGATGAAAGCCCGCTTTGCTCGTCGAAGAGTATCCGTGCAACGATTTCTAGCTGAATGAAAATTAGCGAGTGATTGGAGAACGAGAATTTTTCCACCCCCGATGCGCAGTATCTCTCGCCTGATTGGCCAGAGAACAAGTACGATCGAACCATGGATTATGAGGAGAGAAAGATTTAGTTGAAGACAGGAATGAACCTGCTCATTCATCAACGATTACAGCTCCCTCCTTATTTTTAAATCTTTATACATCCATCATTATTCCTTGCTGAGGTAGCCAATTTGCTATATTATCGCAAACTGGACACCTTACATTTAAGTCTCTGGTCTAAATATTTTATACATATATGAGGAACAGCCACTTGACCTAAGAAATCGTTATGGACCACAAACATGTCTCCTCATTTCCATTAATAATACTTTTCATTGAGCATCTATTATTATTATTATTATTATTATTATTATTATTATTATTATTATTATTATTATTATTATTATATTATTATTATTATTATATATTATTATTTTTATTATTATTATTATTATTTTATTATTATTATTATTATTATTATTATTATTATTATTATTTTATTATTATTATTATTATTTATCTATTTTATTCTTATTATTATTATTATTATTATTTATTATACATATATATATTTTAACATGCTTTATCTCCTTTTCAGAGGGTAACACAGGGGGACTACTTACCGGAAATCGAACTTTAGGCCGTATCCAGAACCACGCCACCAACGTGGTTCGCAATCGAGTTTAATCTGAACCCGCAGGATAGAAAAACTCAACGCTTATCGGAGGATTGAACCAGCGCCCTCTCGCATGAGAGTCGGCGAGTCAACCTCCTACGCCACAAGGCGTTCTTATTATTATTATCATTGTTGTTATTATTATTATTATTTATGATTATGTATTATTATTTTGTGATTCTTAATTATTCTTACTATAATTATTAATCCATTTTGATTATTATTATTTCATATATTATTAATTATACTTAATATATTATTATTATTATTATTATTATAAGAGACTTAAGGAATCAAAAAATTTTGATCGCTTAAATAATTTTTGGGGGGGGGTTGAACCCCCTGACCCCCCTGTTGTCTACAGCCATATATATATATAGGTATATATATATATATATATTAAACACAAATATAAATAATTAAAAATCTTATATAAATATATATAATATAATTATATATATATATATATATATATATATACTATATATATAAATTATATATATATACTATAATATAATATATATATACTATATATTATAATATATATATTAATATATATATATATATATATATATATTATTATATATATACTATATTTTATATGTATATATATCTATATCTATCTAAGAGGAGAGAAGTGATGGATGTATTTAGAAAGGGGCAAATTTGCTTTGCTCGCTGTGACTGAAACAAGATGAAAGGAAAAGGTGAAGTTAAGTGGTGTGGTGTGAAATGTGTACGTGCTGGTGTGAAAGAGAAGAGAGAGGGAGAGAAGCGAGTTGCAATTGTGATGAAGTGAACCTGTGGGTACAAAGCTATGGTCTGACTTTGGTGTGTGTGAGTCCTAAGAATTCTAATAGTTAAATTTAAGTTTGAAAAAGGTCAAGGTATGTGTGGTTGTGACGTAATGGTCCATCTGAGGGAAATGTTGAGAGTATACGATTTTTTGGGATAATTGGAATGATCTTTGATGGGGTAAGTAGGAGCTTCAGATTGTGGGACCTGAATGGTGTTGTGAGGTGATCAAAAAAGGGATGATAAACAGGTGTTTGGGGTGGCGGGAAGAAAACATGCAGACTGGTAGTGAAGGTGATTGAATTCTGTGAAGAGAGAGGTATGTGTGTAAGTAATACTTTCTTTAAAACACAAGAGTATCCATAAGTATCACTAGAGTTGGGTAGGTAGAGCTGGTATTCGAAGTGAAAAGAGTATGATTGATTTATGTTTGGTGAAGAAGGAGATTGTTGAAGTATGTGTGGGATGTTAAATCAGTGAGGGGTTTAGGAAAGGGATTATCGGATCGTTATTATGTGGTTCCATGTAAAAATTAAGTTAGTGGGGCTTGGATGGAGAGGAAGGTGATACGAAAGGAAGTAGGGAAAATTAAGAGTGAGAAGTTAAGTGAGCAAGACAATAAGGATAAGTATGTAAGAGCGCTCGCTAGTAAATCGGTTGAATGTGTACAAGTTGATACTGAACAAATCTGGGGGCAAAGTGAAGGAGCAATTGTTAGTAGTGCAAAAGGAAGTGTGTGGATTGTGCTAAATAGTAGGAAGTAAGAATGTGAACAGCGAATGGTGGAATGAAGAGGGATGACAGCGCTGTTAAAAGTAAAAAAGAAAGCGTGGTTGAATGTACTAAAAGCAAATGCATGAAATTTCAAAAGAAAGATGCTTGGAATTATATAAGGAGGAAAAAAAAGAAGATACTCAAAGGTGTATCCGTAGGAGAAAACAAGAGGTAAATGAAACAGTTTTGGAAGGAGAATGGAATGAAGGACCTACCAAGGGAAATTAGGAAGCCTCTTCTGAAGGAAGCGCGAAGGTTAAGAAATGAGAATAAGGGGATCTGCTTAGAATAATGAATAGGGATGTGCTTTTGTAACTGATGAAATGGATGTGCGGGGAGTGTGGAAAGAACACTTCGAAAATCTGCACAAATTACAGTAATGATAAGCGTGTTAGTGAATGGTGTGGTTTTGATGTGGCAAGAAGGAATAGGTAATTTTGGGGAATGAGGTTATTAGTAAGGGGAAGGTAATGGGTAGAGTGATGAGAAAGTTTGAAGATGGTAAAGTCTGCAGGTATAGATGAAATTACTAATGTGAAATGATCAAGAGCGGGGGCGAGATGGTGATTGAATTGGATTTGGAAGTTGTGTAATCAAAGCGTTTATGGAGGTATAGTTCCACGGGATTGGAGGAGAGCGGTAATAGTATCCCTTATATAAGGGTAAGGGAGAAAAGGGGAATTGGTAGAAATTATAGAGAAATAAGTTTATTGAGTGTTGTAGGGAAGGTATATGCTGGTAATTTTTGGTTGAAAG
This sequence comes from Trachelipus rathkii, assembly GCA_015478945.1. Taxonomy (NCBI): domain Eukaryota; kingdom Metazoa; phylum Arthropoda; class Malacostraca; order Isopoda; family Trachelipodidae; genus Trachelipus; species Trachelipus rathkii. The sequence continues at coordinate 4,804 of JABUQX010020142.1, forward strand.
AGTGTGTCGAGTGACTGAGGGACTGGTGGTGAAGAACAAGGTGCGTTTAGGAGGGTAGAGGATGTGTGGATCAAATCTTTAACATTGAAACAAATGATTGAAATGAGGGAGAAGAAGATTAAATTATATTTAGGTTTTATGATTTACAACAGGCGTATGAAAGAGTTAATAGGAAGCTTTATGGCAGGTATTAGTGG
>JABUQX010020142.1:10000-30879 GCA_015478945.1 Trachelipus rathkii
ATATAGTATATATATATAATATATATATATATATATATTATATATATAAATTCAATGGCCTATGGGGGGGGGGGGGTTGTAGCTCTTTGTATGAGAGAGAGAGGAATGTGTAGACTGCAAATTTGCCAAATTCCTTTTGCCTAGCTCTTCTACCTGTTACCATCTCCTTAAACTGGTATGTGACGCGCAGGTTCGCTTGGTTGGTATGTGCAAATAACAGTCTATCCCAAAACTGTTATTTACCGCATTGTTGCTAAAATATTTTAAAATTCTCTAATTCTAACACTTTTTCGCACCTAACCCCTCTGCGATACAATCACCTTTCACTGCGGGTGTATGTAACGCACAGGTCCGCTAGGGTTGGTATGTGGCAAATAACAGTCTATCCCAAAACTGCTATTTGCCGCATTGTTGCAGAAAAATATATTTTAAATTTTCTAATTCTAACACTTTTCGCACCTAACCCCTCTGCGATACAATCACCTTTCACTGCGGGTGTATGTAACGCACAGGTCCGCTAGGGTTGGTATGTGGCAAATAACAGTCTATCCCAAAACTGTTATTTTACCGCATTGGTGCTAAAATATACATGCAACACTTTATCTCCCCAGAGTTTTCTCCTTACTCTAGCCTCTAGACCCTAAGTTTGGCTAATTGCTTGAAACGCTACTTAAGCCTACCGCGAGTTTTACTTTGACATGCATGAACACTTCACTTGCTTTGCTATTCTACTTCCTACTAGACTGTAGGCATTCTTTTTGTTACGCTATCCAATCTAATGCGCTTTCGTTGTAACATCATTCTGAATTTCTGGTCTAGGCTCAACCGGCTAGTATAGATTCTCCTAACCTTTTGCTCTAATTTTCCTAAATATGTACTTAATAGGGTACCCCTTTTCTTAAAACTCGCCTTAGCTGTTATTATTGCTTTCTTAGCAAAAAAAATTGCCTGCATTTTGATATTAAATTGTTTTAATTATTATTAAATCTGTAGACGCTTGCTGACGTGTTGCCGTAGTTTTTGAAAAGTGATAATGCCGCCGCTTGGAGGCGTGGCTTAATTCTAACGATACTACAACAACTTTTTCCACATAGGGTGCGTTCGGCTCTGCAGTTCAGCTCTGTAGAGAGTTCCTTTCCACTTCCACAGAGAGCTCCTCTCCACAACCCCCCCTGCAGAGCTGAGGCCCAGGTGCTCTAATCCAGGTAGCGGAGCGGCCTGCGCAACTGACGGCCTCTGCTCGATACATCTCTAGACGGAGGCGGCTGCAAACCAGGACGAGGGCGAGAACGAGGAGCTGGTGTTGGAGGTGCAGGAGTGTGGACGAGAGGGCGAGAAAGAGAACGAGTGAGAGGGCGAGGAATACGAGAGGGAAGTGGAACATCGGCAGTACTACTTGTGGAAGGCATGGCAGGAGGGGAGGAAAAATGGAAAAAAAAAAAAAAAGGGGAAACCCGGGAAAAAAAAAGGGGAAAAAAGAAAAAGAGAGGAGAAGAAGAAGGAGATTTGTTCAAGAGGAAGAAGTGGTGGAGATGGAGAGTCAGAGGGGGATGAAGGAGGTGAAGAGTCGGGAGGGGATGAAGGAGGTGGAGAATCTGGCACAGGATAAGATGGTGTATCCAAAGAATGCCGGAATAGGTTTTGGCCAACAAGTCCGAATTTGACGTCATGAGGAATTCGCCCAAATAGGCAAGGTTTGAGACGATCGATTAATATTAAACTTCGGTGCGAGTGGGATGCTGTATTTTGGGAAGAACTTCTCCTACCCGAATGTATAACTTGAAGGGCCCGTCGTACTTGCGGTTTGGAGAGCAGACGGTGGGAGTCATGTCTCACTAAAACGTGAGTACAGGAAGAGAGATCTTTCGCGAATGTAGGAGTGCAGCCTTTTGCTGCGGGTCGGAGAGTCTCCAGGAGAGGGCAACAGCGTTTCAAACGGTGAGGTACAGGGTGGGTCAGCAGTAGCATGGAGGGAAAGATTGAGAAAAGAACTCGCCCGGCAGGCGGAGAGTAGAGCCATAAACGAGTTCGGAAGCTGAACACTGAAGATCTTCCTTAACGGTCGTGCGTATACCAAGCATAACCCAAGGGAGAGCTTCCGTCCAATGTTCTGGTTGTGGGTGTGCCATGAGAGAGGCCTTAAACTGACGGTGGAACCTCTCACAAATCCCATTTGAGATAGGATGGAAGCTGTAGTATGGATCTTCTCAGAACCAAGCAAGCGCATCAAATCTCTCCAGAGGAAGGATTCGAAAACGCTTCCTTGATCCGTCGTGACTAGGGTTGGGAAAAAAACGTTTTTTTCAAATCGTGCTTTTTTTCGTTTTTTTCGTTTTTTTCAGTTTTTTTCGTTTTTTTCATTAAATGTATTTTTAAAATATAAAGAGGCTAATATGATATTTCACTTGAGTATTTTCATTTTTCAAATATAAGGATACTTGAAATTAAACATATTCCATTATGATTTATAAAATAGCAGAACTACCTTTCTCTTATATTTTATCAATTGTTTTCGTTACAATTTACAGAAGGTTGTAGCCTGCAGACTGCTGTTTGTAGGCTTCTACTTACTAATTTAACTATGTATTTTACATTTGTATCATATAATCATATTTATAATTTACTTTTAAATATTAATGTATTTTATATTTATATAGAATGAGTCTGAATGACAAAACTCAAAAGTGACTTAAGGGAGCAAAATGAAATATAAAAATATTGAAATAAAATTATACCAAGATTGTAAAATGAAGGGGGAGGATGAGCTGAATGACTAAATTAAACTATTTGCTTTGAATAATCAACTTTTGATTCACTCATCACCTAGTCGCGCCACCCCAGACCCCAGTCACTACTGAGTACTGACTACCGTGCTGTGACTACTTGTCAAGCTCATTATCACTGGGCTCATCATCGTGATCAGCCACATTTAATTTTGATATGACTGATAAGTCTGATATCTCAGTCGTGAAGTATCGTGTGAGAATGACAGTGGTGAAGGAGCATGGGCAGTAACAGGACTCTTAAGCTTAGCTGCCTTAGAATAATCATCTCTCTCAGTTGGCAAATTTTCAGAATTTCCTAGTTCTAGATTATGAGCAATAAATACTAGTTTTTGCAACGTCTACACAACAAAAGTTATATTTCATGCGAGGGCCTTTGCAACCTTTTATTTCCTTAAAAAGTACAGTCACACGACTTTTTGCACGTGGCATTTCTAAATTCTGATTAAATAATTGATAAAAATGTTACTGAAAGCTGAAACAGAGTAAGAAAACATTAATGAAGCCACAAACAAAATATTATGAATATCAAAATTCAGAATATAAAATAAAAATATGGAAAACCCATAAAAATTTTGAACACAAACTCAGGGGCTTCCACCTTGTAGGAAATTGGAACCAAAAAAGGTCCAAATTAGAGCATATTTGCTAAAATTTATAATATAATTGTTCAAACATGTAAATTCTACAACTTAATTGAAAAAAAAACGAAAAAAACAAATTTTTACTTGTTTTTTTCATGAAAAAAACGTTTTTTTTTCGGAAAAAAACGAGCTTGTTTTTTTCCTTTCCCAACCCTAGTCGTGACCGAGAGAGGAATGCCAAACCGAGAGATCCAATGGGACAAAAAGGCTTTAGCGATAGATTCGGCAGTAGCAACAGAGAGGGGGATAGCTTCTGTCCAACGAGTGAACCTATCAATACAGGTGAGGATGTATCGCTTGCCATGAGAAGGCGGAAGAGGTCCAACAATGTCGATGTGGACTCTCAAACCGTTGACCAGGAGGCAAGAAAGTGCCTAAAGGAGCTTTAGTATGTCTTTGCACTTTAGAGCGCTGAAGCGCCAACAGGCGCGGACCCAATTCGCTACGTCGGCGTTAACTTTAGGCCACACAAAACGAGCCGTTACCAGTTTGCGTGAAGCCTCGACGCCAGGGTGTGAAAGCGAATGGAGATTGCAGAAGACTGCCTTTCGAAGAGCATTTGGAACGAAAGGACGAGGATGGCCTGTTGAAGTGTCGCACAAGAGCCTCTTCTCCATGCCCGGAAGATTGAGCCACTGCAGCTGTAGAGAAGAGTCCTGTTGAAGATCGATATTGTCTTGTTCCTGGCACGTGGGCATGGCTGCGTAATCAATGTCAGGAATGGGGGAAAGCGTTAATTTCAATCCGAGAAAGGGCATCAGCGGTGAAATTATCCACTCCGGAGATGTGACGTATGTCCGTGGTAAACTGGGAAACAAATTCGAGATGACGAGCTTCACGGGGGAATGTCTTTCGTGGCGTGAAGCCATAGCAAAGGTTATCGCCTTATGGTCGGTCAGGATATGGAACTCCCGTCCTTCCAAAAAGTACCAAAAATGGCGAACAGCAAGATATATGGCGAGCAACTCCCGACCCGAAAGCACTATAACCTTGTTTCAGTGGGAGCTTGCGCGAAAAGAAGGCAAGTGGGCACCATTCACCCTTTTGGAACTACTGAAGCACCGTACCAACAGCGAAATCGGATGCATCCACTTGCACTCCCGCTGGTGCAGAATCGTGCGGGTGGACTAGAAGATCGGCTGAAGCGAGGGCCTCTTTTGAAGCCTCAAAAGCAGACTCTGCTGCCGGAGACCAGTTGACTTTAGTGGTACTGCCTCGTTTTTTAGGACGAATGAGTGCTGTAAGCGGGCCTAAGAGGGCTGCCGCCGATTTCAGGAATCTGTGATAATAGTTTAATCATTCCCAGATATTGACGAAGTTTGCTTTTGATTTTGGGGAAGAGGGAAGGCGCGGATAGCAGCGACACAGGTGCCACACCAGGAGTGCCCTCAGCGGGGACTGTGACCCAGGAGAGAGGAGAAGGGCATACCGAATACTCACTTAGGTAAGTTGGGGACGAATTCCACCGCATCTAAACCCTACAAAGACCTTTTGTAGGTGATCCACATATGTTCTTCAGGAGAGGAAGAAGCGACTAAACATCTAAATAGCCCAGGCAGACGGAAGACCATGGAGGATGGGAGATGTGAATCTCTGGAAGGATTCTGTCCTGCATTTTTAGCGAAATGGCATTCTCATTGACACTCAAAGAGGCCAAACAGGTGATCGCTGTCTTAGGAACGTCTCCGGGGGCTACCTGTATCTGGTGGTAGACTCAATTAAGTCCAAAGAAGAAAAAATGGTGTTGCCAGCCAGGTGGGAGGTGAACGACTGTATGTGGCACAGGGTACCGATCCGGAGTCGTGGCAGAATTCAAGCAGGGTCTTCAATCACCCGTAGGGCCTTTAGGAACCATTTGTAGCGGTGAAGACCAACAACTCTTGGAAGGGTGCACAATGCCAAGTTGTAACATGTGATCAAACTCAGCCCTGGCGGCCTTGAGCTTATCAGGCGGGAGGTGGCGAGCTCGAGCAAAGGTGGGTGGGCCAGTAGTTTCAATATGATGTTCAACAGAATGCTTAAGAGGGGTATCGGAAGAGCAGGGATTTAATAAAGAAGGAAAGTCCTTCTGCAGGAGGGTGAAGAAGGGGGAGGTACCAGAAGGAGGAGCAATAGCAGAAACCCCTTTTAGAGCAGAAGCGATAATAGCACCGGGAGTATAAAGAGAAGTATCGCCATCGACAAGTCGGCGATTATGAAGATCGACCATAAGATTAAAATGGGACAAAAAATCAGCACCGAGGATGGGCTGTGTCACCTCAGCGACGAGAAAAAGCCATGGGAACTTGCGGTGGAGAAAAAGATCCAACGTGTATAAACGCTCTCCATATACCGGAATGGAAGAGTCATTAGCAGCGAAAAGTTGACGACCAGAAAGGGAAGGATCTCTGGCTACCAAAGAAAGCGAAGCGCCAGAATCGACCAGAAAGGAAAGCTTAGTGGAGTAATCATAGATACGAAGAACATCCTGCGCAGTAGGGGGGAAGAAGAGAAGGAGCCAGCATCTCCCGTCGCCCCCTACGACGGGCCTGGTGTTGATTTTCCCTGGTGGAGAGGACAGGTTTCTTGGCATCCATGCCGAAAGTATGGTGATAATAACAGTACCCATGAGGATACTGGCGCTGGTGGGAGGAAGAAGCCGAGGGGGAACGAGGACCGCGAGAAGGACAAAAGTTTTAAGGAGTGGGATCACGGGAGCGAAAGGTGTTATTATTACTGGCCGGAGTGAGGGAGAGAAGTGCAGATTTTATTTCGGCCATGCCCAATTCTAAAACCGACATCCGGGCATCGAGAGATGCTAGAGAGATGTACTGCGAAAACCTGAGGGTAGGAAGGATGGGGTGGTTGGGAATAAGGAGGTTGAGCATGGAGGCGGTGGTAGAGTACTGTGGAATGTGTTGGGCGTGAGGCGCAGCTGTTTGCAAGGGGAGGACCGAGGAAGAGCGGTAGTGGTGGCAGGTGTGGGAGAGACTGCGAAAACGTTGGAAGTAGAGGTTATAGGCTGGCGCACGACCCTGTCCGCTATGGCGGCAAACTCAGGGAGAGTTTGCGCCGAGTTCAACGACTGCAGGACGCTGTGATGCTGGAGGAAGAGTGTGCGAATAATTTGTACTTCTCGCGGAGAAGGTGTACCACCCAACAAACCCAGCATTCTCGTCATCAACTCTGATGGTTTTTGATCGCCCAGGGCGACGCCTCTAAGCAGCGTCTCTACCCGTTCCTCTCTGGTGGGGGCCAAGCGGTCGGTGATGAGTGTCTGGAGAGCGGCGTACGGGGTGGTAGAGGCCCTAGTTTCCGCTAAACCGTCCCTGATTTTGGCCAGACAAGACTCTGGGAGAGCATTCACCACTCTCGCATATCTCTCCTCGTCTTCCATGGACAGGAGCACTGACTCGGCGAGTTCAAACCAAAGGTCAGGATCGTTAACAAAGAAAGGTTGAAGATGTATAGATCGCGAGGACATGGTGGAAGGCGGAGAAATAGGTAGAGCGAGGGAGAGAAAAGAAGGGAAGGAAGATGGGGAGCGAGCGGAGGCGCTAATAGCGGATCGCGGGTGGAAAAAGCAAAGAAATTACAACCTTAGGAGCTAGACCAAGAATTAAAATGAGGCTGCTGCGATATGAAATTGCCCAAAATACTTTAATATATATATATATATATATATATATATATATATATATATATATATATATATATATATATATATATATATATATATATATATATATATATATATATATATATATATATATATATATATATATATATATATATATATATATATATATATATATATTTATATATATATATATATATATATATATATATATATATATATATATATATATATATATAACTATATATATAACTATATATATGCTATATATATATATATATATATATATATTTTATTTATTTATTTTTTTGGTGTGTAGACACGAGGGTTTCTCAGCCAAAAGGTGTTAGGAATCCCACGACAAGGGGCGATAATAATAATAATAATAATAATAATAATAATAATAATAATAATAATAAGAATAAGAATAAGAATAGCAGTATTAATAATAATATTAATAATAATAATAATAATAATAATAACAATAGTAGGATACAGGTTACGTGGTCTGTATGGAATACAGAACTTTGCCAAGGTAGGGGTCCAACTGCTGGGGATTTGGTGCCGGAACAGGCTGGTGGCTGCTGCCGCTGCGATTTCTTTTGAGGCTGTTACGAAGGGCTTGAGTGATTTGATGCAGAAAGAGGCTGGTGGCTGCGATTTGTGGAGGCTGTTAAGAAGAGAGAGAGAAATGCAAACACAACAGTGGGTAAATCTACCCGTTAAGAACAATTGATATATAAAAATATATATATATATATATATATATATATATATATATTTTTTGCGTATGTTAGCGACAGGTTAGAGCTGTAGGAGATTCCTGGTCTTGTTGTGGGTGGTCAGGCTCTCGTCCGTGGAGCCAATCTTCACTCTTCTGGGATCACCATGTAAAGCTGGACACAGAGATTAGGTAGTTGTGACCGCTTCTTTGGAAGAATGAGTAAGAATTGCTCTGTATTTTCTCTCTTTATTTCCTTAATCTTAGTTCATACATAGGGTTTGGACCCCTGACCTAAAAAACAAAAAGAACAACAAAGAATTAGAACAGGGTAATCCTAGTTATTACTATTCTACATATGAATCATATACTGCAGGAAGAAATCCTACCGAATATGGAACTTATGCAGAGTAGCAGTACAAATGATTATCACACACACACACACATGTTTCAAAATTGCCGACTCCGACCTCTTGAAAATTACCGACTCCGACTCCACCCTTTTGAAAATTACCGACTCCGACTCCGGCTCCGACTCCAACCTTTTGAAAATTACCGACTCCGACTCCACCCTCTGAAAAATTATATAAATATACCGTGTATATATATATATATATATATATATATATATATATATATATATATATATATATATATATATATATATATATATATATATATATATATATAAATATATATATATATTATATATATATATATATATATATATATATATATATATATATATATATATTTATATATATATATATATATATATATATATATATATATATATATATATATATATATATATATATATATATATATATATATATATATATATATATATTCAAGCCAAGGAAGTGTGGCCTTTTTCTTTCTGTCAGCATCACCAAGAGGTTGTATTGACCCGCCTTCGTATCGGCCGCACTAATTTTATTCATAGCTACCTCTTGTCCAACGAACCCCTTCCTACTTGTCAGTTTTGTAAACTTCATAAACCTACTACAATTCGGCATATTTTCCTGGACTGCCATGCACTCTCCATTGTCCGCCAAAAGGTTTTCCCCCTCCTCCGCTCTAGACACCCCTGATGAACGCCTGCGTTTTCTCCTGGCTGACTCTCCGTCTTTCCGATTTAATTTCATTTTTTCTCGCCGATCCTTTTCCCATTAGTTTTCCGATCTTCCTTGCTGACGGGTCCACCTCTCACGGCATTACCGCAGTTCTCGTACTCCCACTACTGCTTAGGATTTGACATTTTCCTCACTTCGCCTCTTAGAGAATTCGAGAAAGGTACTCCTGTTCCTGCATTGTCGCTTTCCGGTGAGTGACGATCTTCTGTACACCTACTATATATATATATATATATATATATATATATATATATATATATATATATATATATATATATATATATATATATATATATATATATATATATATATATCTCTCTCTCTACATATATATACTTCTCTATATCTTCTCTCCTCGACCTGTGGAACCGCCCGGTGGCGGCAGCCGGCTTCCTGAAAGCAGTGTGGCCCTCCAATTAAGGTGGGCCAGGGGCAGAAGTATGTATGTATATTTGAGGGTGTTGGAATGGAGGATTATAATAGAGTGGGAGAAACTAGGGTCAATCAGGAGGAGGTATTTTTGGCGGCTATTGCTATGATGTCCCTTAAAAATAATCAAAATAATCAATGAATGAAAAATATTAAGAATAGTAAACTATAAGGATGTTTACCTTAATTGTTAGTGACCACTTCAAAGGTTGTGATGTGAACGAAGGCGAGGTCAGAGTCACAACGTCTAAGTACCTGGAGAGAAGAGCATCGACTTCCTCTAACCATGGAGACAGACCAGGTGTGTGTTCGACAAGGTGTATGTTCGACACCGCTGTCAAAATTTGCGTCCCCTTTGTTGAAGCGTCTTTAATAATATTTAATGGTGGTACCAATGATAAATTGAATCAGAAGGAGAAGAAAACTCTTGGAAAAGAATATGCAATTTAATATAATAATATGGAATAATTAAGCAAAAGTACACTTAGGTAGTAATAAGTTTATAGGTAAGTTTTACCTTCAGATAATTTTAGGAGAAATATCAAACTGAGGAAAAATATGGAACCACCAATTTACAATGACGAGTGATCCTCGGGGGATAATAAGAGAATAATAATATTGTACAAATGACGAGAACTTAGCGTAGTAAGACCTGGAACGGATTCTGGATTACGGAATAAGAAACTGAGAGATAAGGAAGCATAGAAGACTGAACAAGTGAAGTATGCAATGGGTGTGAAATGAGGCACGTAAAAAAAGACAGAAGGTACTCAACTTGTTCTTAATTATATTTGAAAGTCTTCTTGTACTGATGAATGTACCAGATTCAATGATGGACGAATCTATCCAGTGATAGAATATAAGAATCCAGTAATAGAACATCAAGACTCGGTAATGGGATATCACCCAACGATAGAATATCAGTACCCGGTAATGGATGGACCCAACGATGGAATATCAAGACTCGGTAATGGGATATAAGACCCTGGTAATAGAACCTGAAAGAGAGGTTCATGTTGAATGTTTCTTTCTTATTAAGTATCTTTACGGTTGTTAAATTCGGAGAGGAGAATAAGGACTTACCCTTTCAACTAATATCGTTGTCAAAGAGGGCTCTGGGTAATCTTGGTCTTGAAGGAAATGGATCTTCCTTCCGTGAGAGATTTGTAAAAGATTCTGAGATTGTTTCTATTTGTAATAACGAATTATCTATGTTGTCACCACTGATTTATATGTATGTAATACATATAAATTATTATTTCATTATAACCATTGAATGATTGTATCCTGTGCTTACGTATTTAAATGGTGTTTAACGTTTGATCGCAAACACATAAATATCAAGGTGGTGACAATAACAACATCATAAATAAAAGTTACAGAAATAATGTAATCAATGCATAAGAAATAAAGACTGTGGTAAAAATGTCCAGTTACACAAACATGGCAACTAATAGGATTAAATAATCATATGGTAATAAATATATATTACGCCATTTAGTTTACGAAAATTTCCTTTATCAAATAAGGATGGAGAAATACTGTATTAACAATAAAAAAATAATAAAATAAATAATAATGGCACCATCCAAGACTTAGGATGGTGATCACCTATTATATTATAATATTTAATATTATTTTATAATATATTATATATATTATATATATATAATATATTATATTAATTATATTATATATATATATATTAATTAATTATATATTATATATTATATATATTATTAATATATATTATATATTATATATGAAAAACTCGGGCGCAGGAGGTTGAGTCAGCCCGCATATCTCAATACGGCGGACGCTGGTTCAATCCACTCCGCGTAGCAGCTGGAGTTTTATCTACCTGGGAGCAAGAATTTAAAACGACTGCAAACACGTTGGTGGAGCTGGTTTGGGAATAGCCGGCCTTAAAGTTTATCGATTTCCTGTGGTCGTCCCTCGTGTTACTCCACTTTACCCTGTATGGGGTATAAAGCAAGTTAAACGGTGAGTTTATATACTATATATTTAGTAAATATTATTTAATATATTATATATATTATATTATATATATTATATATAATATACTAATATTTATAGTATATTATATATTATAAAATTTATATATATTAATGTAAAATATCATCGACGGGGAATATGTATCCGTCATGCACCTTAATATTAGAAAAAGTTATGTTGAAGAATATGACGCAAGTTAAAAGAAAAGCCCAGCTTACCGTGCCCTCACCTTTATATCCTTAAGTAAGAACTCGTCGTTCGCACTCAGAAAAATCCACCCCAGGGCTTTCATGGACTGCGATGGAAACTACACTTGGCACTCGCAATTTGATATGTGGTTCATCCCTTGCCCATAGGCTACAACCCAAACCCCCTCAGCAAAAACCCACCTTTCTTCTCGCCTCTCTGCCAAACTCACATTCTTCTCCTTTCAGGACATTCCTTTTTACAGACACTTAATCTCATTTAATTTTCTCGGTTTCTCACAGCCAGGTTGATTCCCTGTCAACACTCACACACTATTACTATCCGTCTTAACCAACCGACTTATTATCCATCTTTCCACATGACCAAAACAACTATCTCAACGTACTTTTCATTTTATTCTCTAATTTAACACCTTCTTCACACACACTAACTCTCTAATTTCATTCTTCCTCATTTATCAATTTTTTCTCTACACCGATATGCTACAATTTGTGTGGAATTATCCTAAAAAAACATAATTGTACTTTTAGATCTATACCTCTTGTTCCAGACCATAGTTTAACTACTATGCATTAACACAGTTAACAACATACCCTCATGTAAGACCCTTGCTCACTCAAGACTTAGTCTCTTTACATCCACCAACGATTTAATTGCACCAGCCGCCTTCCTAAAGTCACAACTTTCCTACTGCACACTGCATCTTCCGTTCCCTTTTCTCCAACATATATCCTAAATATTTAAACTCAGACACTTGTTTCAGTTGCTCACGATCTAACAAAACTTCACACTGAGGACTTACCGTATTAACAATAAAATAGGATTTAAATAACTTAATATCTGATTATTGGAAAAGAAATCTATTAAAATATTAAACAAAATTATTTGAAAAGGGAATTTCCAATTACGAAATTTCCCCCTCCAATTCGTTCTTAACTTATAAGAAAATCAGTTGCCAAATGCGAATTACATGTTCCAAAAGTTTAAAGTTAGTTAAACAGCTGAACTTGTATGAGAATTTGTGAATGCTTCTTATGGTTTTGGTGTTACCTTCATACCGCGTTTGCCAATTTCTTATTTCGAGTGTGTGATAAAAAAAAAAACACTAATATTTAGATAATTTATATTTTATAGTGAATATGAAAATAATAAAATTTAAGAAGTTGTTAACACGTTCGCTTACTTGACTTCACGTCCAATTTTTATTTACTATCATGAAAACACATTAGAATAAAATCACAAAATATATATATATATATATATATATATATATATATATATATATATATATATATATATATATATATATATATATATTATATATTATATATATATATTTATATAAATAATAAATATATATTATATTACTACTTTAACAGTAGATATTATATTCTCTCATAAATGTGTAAGTTCATATGCCCTTGAACGTGTTGTGTAGTTAATTCATTATAACAAGGAAGATGCACACTATAATAAGAGATGAAAGCTAAAAACTATTTTATTGCTTTACATTAAAATGCCAATTTGGTTTGGCAGCTTTTAAATGAGCAATATATATTTATAATTTATTAATTATAATATTATATATATATATATATTTATATATATATATATATAATAATTATATATAGTATTAATATATATAATTATATAATTATATATATAATTTATATATATTTATAATTATTAATAATATATATATATAATTATTTATGAACAGCTTACATTTGATTAGTAAGTGCTAAAAGAAGTTATGTGGATGTGCTAAAGTATAAAGTAAGAAAATGTTAACAGTGAGTGATTGGAATGAAGAGGTGATGCAAAGCGGTTTAAAAGTAAAAAAGAATATCATGGTTTTCCATGATGAGGTTTCAAAGAAAGATGCTTGGAATTAATTAAATAAGGAGGAAAAAAAAAAACGAGAACGATAATTCTGTAGATAAAAAAAAAGAGATAAAATGAATCAAGTTTTTGGAAGGAAGATGAATATAATCTTACAGGGAATAAGGAAGCTCTTCTGGAAAGTCGCAAGAGGTTAACAATAAAATAAAAGGGAAATCTACTAAAGATAATGAAATAGGGATGGTGCTTCATAACTTGATTGAAATGAATGTGAGGGTGAGTGTTGGAGAGAGAACACTTCCACGAAAATCCTGCAACAATATTGGCATAAATGAAAGAAAGGTGACAGTTGGATGTGTGTCGGCTTGATGTGCAGAGAAGGAATAGTGTATTTTGGGATGAGGTCATTAGTAATGTGAGAGGTATAAAGTGGAGTGAGAAAATGTCGATAGAGATATGGTAATTCTGCAGTTAGTAGATGAAGTTACTAGAGTGGTGAATAGTGATGAAGAACGGAGGCGGGATGGTATTGATTGGATTTGAAGTTGTGTAACAAAAGCGTTTTTGGAGGGGATAGTTCCAAGGGATTGGAGAAAACAGTAATAGTACAACCTCAATAAGGAGTACTGTAGGAATTATAGGAAATTAGTTAATTGAGTGTTGTAGAGAGAAGATCAATTATCAATCCACCTTCTTTCTCAAAATACTGGGGGTAAAGAAGTGCAAACACATGCCAGGAAACACAGAAAAGTAAGTAGAAGAACAGACAAAAGTTAGAAAGAAAGCCAGCCTTACCAGAGCCCCCTTTGTACCTTAAATTTAGTGAGAATTCGCCGCAGTCAGAAAATCCACCCTTGAGCTTCAACGGTATACAGTGCGACGGAGACCCTAACTGATGGAATGTGTTAGTATTGAGACATCCCTTGGTCCAGGTGGCCACTATATCATAACCCTCTATTACATATAACCCTAGCCATTCACCTTCTAATTTATGCACTTTCTTTCTGCCTCTGCAACTACATTCCTTCGTCCAGGCATTCTTCACTGACTCAATCCACTTTTTCTTCGTCTCCTAGCCGGTCGAATTAAGCAACACACTCACACTTATACATCCAGCTTAACAACCGACTATCCATACCTTCCACATGACCAACCATTTCAACGTATTTTCATTTATTTCTCATTTATCCTTTTCTTCACTCCACACAACTTCCTAATACGTTCAATCCCACTCATTTTATCAATTTCCTCACGCCTAAGCACGCCCCTAAATATTGTCCATCTGAACACATAGTACTTTAAATCTATACCCTCATTTTATTCGCAATACGATAGTCTTCACTACTATTATTACACAGTGTAAACCAACATACCCTCATAAAGATCCAGATCTCACTCACAATTTAGTCCCTTTATTCCACTCAAATCAGTGATTTAAATTTGCACCATACAAACCTCTCATTTCCCCCCATTACACAACTTTCCTACTACCACTCTGCATCATCCGTTTCCCTTTTCATTCAACAATATCCTAAATATTTAAACCTCGCATCACTTGTTCTAGCCTGTCTCACCACCTAACACAATATCATCACACCTGGAGGACTGTCCACTTCACTCACAGCCATAGCCTTACTCTTATCTTACGTTTACTTTCAAACCCCCCTCCTTTTACACACCCCTGCCTAATCCCTCTAACAATTCTCTCAAACTTCTCTTCAATCGATTAATTAGCCACATTTCAAACCAAATCATCCACATATAATATTTAGGGCACCTCCACTCTCTCTTCCATTCTGAATCATTCTAACACCATCCCTGCAACAACCATTCACCTAAAATTCTTTCATAACCCGCATCCATAAACAAATTAAAGTTATATATATTAATTATATTATATATATTATATATATTATAAAAATATTAATTAATTAAAATTAATTAAAATTATTTAAAATTAAAATATAAAATTATATATATAACTATTTTATGAATCAATTATAATAATATTAAATAGATTATATTTAATATTATATATAATATATATATATTATATATAAGTATAATATATTATATATATTATTAATAGGGTGAGAGTGAGCAACGCATACTCACGAAGCGTTGAAATCTACTTCTCCATGTTTAATGGTGCAGATTTCTCTCAGAACGTAATAATATTATCTGGATTTCCAAAAACAAGGATATGAAAACAAGATAAGGTATCACAATATCACATACTTATAATATAAGATAAATTACTAGATAACACTTAACAGACATCCCTACTACTCATCTTCCCTATGTGTGGGGTAGAAAGAAATTGCCCACATGTATGTCCTGCGTGTGTAGAAAGGAGAGAACGGACCGGTGGTAGTTGGGATGGCAACCCACTAACCACTTATCTTCTTGCTAGGAATGCTTGCAGGCCTCGGAAGAAAGGTCGTGATCGCCTGTTACCGGCCTTTCTATTATCTTCGGCTCGATATATAACTGTATGAATCGGTAGATGATGGGTATCAGAAGTGAAAAGTAATGATATGATTTTGTAGTTTGGTTGAAGAAGAGAAATGTTGAAGTAAAAATAAAAAATATCAGTGAGGGAGTTAGGAGGATTATCGGATCATTATGTGTTCTATGTAAATTAGTTAGTGGGGACTTGGATGGAGAGGAAGTTGATACGGAAAGAAGTGGGGAGAATTTTAAGGATGAGAAGTTAAGTGAACAAGGTAATAAGGTAATATGTAAGAAGGCTCGCAAGTAAATCAGTTGAAATGTGAACAAGTTGAAACTGAGCAAATAGGGAAGCAAATAAAGGAGGAAGCAAATTGATTGAGCGAGTGCAAAGAAGTATGTGGATGTGCTAACGAACGCGAGTAAGAATCTAACAGTGAAGTCGGTGGAACTGAGAGGTGATGCACAGCGGTTCACACAAGTAAAAAATAGACGTGGTTGAAAGTACTAAAACCCAATGAAAGTTCCAAAAGAAAGATGCTTGGAATTTATATAGGAGGAATAAAAGAAATAACTGAAAGGAGTGCATACGTAGGAATAAGAAGAGGTAAATGAATCATTTGGAAGAGAGGATGAATGAGGACTTACATGCAGAGAATAGAAGCTCTTCTGGAATGAAGCGCGAACCAAGGTTAAGAATGAGAAAATAAGGGGAACCTGCTTAGCATAATGAATAGGGAAGGTGCTTTTGTAACTGATGTAAATGATGTGAGGTGGGAGTGCGCTGGAAGAACGAGTTTATCCTGACAAATCTGCAATAATATTGGCAGTAATGAAGAGGTTGATGGTGTATATTTGGTGTGAGTTTGAGGGGCCGCCAACAAGGAGAGTAGGTATTGTTTTGGGTATGAGGTGTTGATTAGGAAGGAGGAGTGTAAGGTGCTCAGAGGTTGAGAAAATTGAAGATGGTAGAATTCTGCAGGTATTATAACATGAAATATAACTGGTGAAATGATAAGAACGAGCGATATGGTGATTTATGTGGTTTGGAAGTATGTAATAAGCGATTTTATGGAGGGTCACATTTTCCAAGGGGATGCGAGAGCAGTAAATAGTAACCACATTAATAATAAAGGGTAAGGAGATAAGGAATAAGTTTATTGATGTGTTGTAAGGGAAGTATAATAATTGCCTAGGTATTTTGTGATCGTATAAGAGTGCGTCGAGTGATCTGGAGGACTGATTGTGAAGACAAGGTGGAGATAAAGTTATTATAAGTGATGTCTCGATCAAATCTTTACAATGAAACAAATGATTGAGAAAATGAAGGGAGAAGAATAAATTGTATAAATATTTAAGGATTTTTATGATTTAAAATAAGTATGTTGATGTGGTAAATTAGGAAGTAAGGCAGGTGTTTGTTAGTGATATATGGTGATAGTGGTAGGCTTCTGAGAATGGAATCAAAAGTAATGTATGACGATAGTGAGGCGTGTGTAAGAATAAATTGGGTGTAAAGGTGATTGGTTTAGTATTAATAGCGAGTGAGACAAGAAGTTGTGTTTGTCTACTTGGGTTTATTTAATTTTGTTATAGGATTGGGGTTATGAAAAATGATTAGAGATGTGGGTGGCAAAGGAAATGGTGTTGAATGATGGAGAATGTGGAGATAAGTGGAGGGTCCCCTACCTATTATATGTATGATTTGTTCTGTGTGGTGAATCTGAAGAAGCTTGAGAAGATTAGAAAGAGAGATTTGGCAAGATGTGTAAAAGGAGGGGCTTGAGAAAAGTAACCGTATAATAAGAGTAAGTGTTTTTACTGGCTGTGATGTTAGGCACAGTACTCAAGTTGTGAAGCCGTATGTTCGATGGTGATGTCAGCTGATACAAATTGATGTGAGTCTTAATATCTTAGGGTATATCGTTGGATATTGAGAAAGGGACGGATTGAGCAGAGATGTAGTAGGAAAGTTGTGAAATGGCAGGAAGGTGGCTGGTGCAATTAAATCGTTGGTGAATGATAAAGGGACTAAGTCTTGAGATTGACGCTAAAGGTCTTAACATAAGTGATATGATTGGTTACCTATTTTTATATTATAGTTAGTGAGACTATGGTTCTGGAATAAGAAAGTATTAAGATTTCTAAGGTACAAAGTGTTCAGGATGGACAATCTTAGGGGCGTGCTAGGTTGGAGAAGATATATATATATAGGAATGAACGTATTAGAGAAGTTGTGTGGGGTGTGAAGAAAGGAGGTAAATGAAAGAAAAGGAATAAATGAAAGTATGTTTGTATTGGATGTTTGGTCATGGTGGAAAGTGAATAGAAGATTAGTTAGGATTTGAATTAAATGCGATGTATAGTGGCGAGTGTGTTGGAACCGAACCC
Source organism: Trachelipus rathkii (assembly GCA_015478945.1). Classification (NCBI taxonomy): domain Eukaryota; kingdom Metazoa; phylum Arthropoda; class Malacostraca; order Isopoda; family Trachelipodidae; genus Trachelipus; species Trachelipus rathkii. Next base: position 28,237 of record JABUQX010020142.1, read on the forward strand.
GGCTGGAAGACCGAAGGAAAAGTGGATTGAGTCAGTAAACGAAAATCTGTGGAAGAGAGAGAAATGTGAGTTTGGTAAAGCGTCGAGAAGAAAGGTGTATAACGGAGTGAATGGCGTGGGATTGTGAAGGGGGTATGGTTTGTGGCCCACCTGGGCTCAAGGGACTGCAACCCTTACATATGCGATTCTACCAATAGTGAAGGGTCCAATCGCGAGTCCATGAAGCTTTAAGGGTGGATTTATCTGATCTGAGTCGATGAGTTTTCAACTATTATATGGTACTGATTGGGGAGCGAGTAAGGCTGGGCTTTCTTTTTTCGAGCCTTTAATGTCATGTATTCTATATATTAGTGCTTTTCTTTGCGAGCTGCGTCCACGCAACCTATACTAACCTATTCATTGGGAAAATAGAAGGAGATAATAGAAAGAATTATTATAATAGTAATAATAATATATAATATGAATATATATAATATATAATTATATATATATATATAATATACTATATTTAATTTATTTTATATAATTCTATTTTTATAAATATACTATATATATTATATTTATATATATAGATTTTAGTATATTTATATTATATTATATAATATAATATTAATATAATATGAGTATATTATATATTAATATATATATATATATATATTTATTATATATTATATATATTATATATATATATATATCCTATATATATTATTATTATATATATATAAATATTAATTTATACTATATATCACATATATATAATTTATATATCCACGAATTTAAACTATATATATTATATATATATAATATATATATTATATTATATTATTATCCTTATATATATATTACTCATATATTATGTATTTTTGAGGTGAGGCAATATATATATTATTTTTAGGTGAGCAGTGGCAAGACATTTGAAGTGCTCTTACGTTTTGATACCGAAGTAGAATTAACATACTTCTACCACGGAGGCATTTTAAATTACATGATCAGGAAAATGGTGCTGTAGTGGTCAACTTCGCTAAATTTACAATGAAAATTATTATAATAAAAATACTTCAATTTTTTAGTCACCTTGTTTCTTTTGTTATATATCTAGGTCAGAATTTGTTTGTGTAAATTTGCTTTTAATTTTCTTTTAGATGTTTTTAAATATTTTAAATTCAATTATTTGGCAAGTGTTTCAATAGAAACAAAAGCGTAAATATTTCATTCTTATTTCAGTTTGACATTCCTTGTTAAAATATATGTGTAGGGATCCTGTTTTAAAATAAATTTGTATCTTAATTTTTCTGTTTTAATTATTAAACGATTCCTTGTCACGTGAAAAACTTTGGGGTTATAATGAACCTCCACTTAACGTTACACGTCTCCCTCAAACTTGTGTGTAACTTTACACACTTTTCACACAAGTTTTAGAGTTTTATTTTCTACTTAATTACTTACTGTAACAGAAATACATCACTAAACTTTTTCGAAATATATATATATATATATATATATAATATAAAAAATATATATTATATATATATATATATATATATATATATATATATATATATATATATATATATATATATATATATATATATATATATATATATATATTTATATATATATATATATATATATATATATATATATATATATTGGCTCAGTGGGTTAAGGTGAGCTTTTTTGGCTCACCTTAAGAACAGGATTCCCTCTCAGTATGGGTTTGGTTCTAGTTCGGCCACGTGAACGGACACAAAATTTGTCGTTAGTAGAATTTTCTGCAATATTTACATATTCCAGTTTACGGCATAGTTAATCTCAATACGCACACATCACAACCATAGCCAACTCATACAACAGAACAGTCTATACAAACAAATCACTCTTCTCGTGCTTCTAGCATTGGAAAAGCCGCGTGCAGGATGCGAACCCACGCCTGGTGGCAAGCATTCCGACGTCGCGCTGAGCAAGGCTTTATCGGGCCTAAATATTTATGCACCTTCACGCGAGAGGTCCAGAAACCATGCAAATACCCTGACCAGTGATTACCTCCAGGATTAAGAGGCTACGTGGTAATAATATATATATATAAATATATATATATATATATATATATATATATATATATATATATATATATATATATATATATATATATATATATATATATATATTATATATATATATATCAATGATTTAAAAACTAAGTTACCTTATCATATTTCATTCTATATCTGACATCTTAAAGTGCCTATTTCTCAAAGTATAATATTTTCTACTAACTGACTTGTTGTAGCACCATCATCTTTTCTCAGCTTCCTAAATATCTACATTAGCAAATAACATTTCACTCAAAATATTTGTGTACTATATTTATTCATTATTTATATTATTATTGAAATTAATAGCTAAATATCTATGATGATAATTTAACCTAATTACCCTAAATATGAGAAATAGAATTTTTGAAAGTAAATAGTTACCTTAAATTATTAGATGTCGTCAGAAAAAGTACTTTAATAAACAACCAGTCTTAAATATGTCTGTAACTAACATTACGTTTATTATTCTATTAGAGTAGTTTCTAATCGGATACAGTCGGGCAGTTGTTGTTTATTCAATGTTACTATATTCATTGACTTTTATAAC
>JABUQX010020143.1:0-12500 GCA_015478945.1 Trachelipus rathkii
TTAATTATTATTTACAAAGTGAAACTTATTTTTATGTTATGTATGCATGATATAAATTTTTGTTATTTTTATGTATGTTATGAGTTAAAAACTTTGTTTATGGTTTGCTATTATTCGTTGAGGATTATGATATTTAGACTAGTTGACAATTGCATTTTTTTGTTAAAATATGACGAGGTGCATGTAAAACATTTTGTTAGTTAGCTTTATATTACGTTGTCTGTATGATAGATTAGACAGGGTTTTGACTAAATTTATGTTAAATATTCGATGTTAGTGTAAAATATAAAATGTGATATGAAGATATGCTTTGAAAATAAGGTGGTGAAGTTAGTTTTTTGTACGCAGTTGCTAATAAGGTAAACTTTCATGTTGATAAGTATGTGAACTTGTTTATGTTAGTAGTTTTTTCGCCCGTATTGTGTGTTATTGTTATTGTTATTGGTGTTGTTATTATTATTCTTAGATTCAGGTTATGTTATGTAGCTTTATTATGTTAAAAAGTTGCTTACGGTGTATATATATATATTAGCATATATATTAGTGTTAGTAATTAACTATAAGAAATTATTTTTGTGCTTATGTATTTATCCTAAATGAATGGCTCGAAATGTGACTAATGACTCAATAGAATTAACATAGATCAAAGTGTCATGGAGGGGGGTTTGATAAGTTATGATTTTACTGATTTACTCTGTTTTTAAAATCAGTAAACTATAACATTTTACTATGATATTTTATTCAAAGATTTTATTTTATTATGTATATGTTTGGAAAAACTTTTTTATGTTATGTTCACAGTTATTCGTTGGTCTGTATGATAATTATACACGGTTATGGTTATTTTGTTAAATAATATTACAGTGGGAATGTGAAGCCAAGATAATATGAAATTAGAGAAATGTTTGGAAATAGTATAAATAGGTTTACGTTTTGTATGCAATGTTCATGTTAGCTACTTTACTGATGTAAGTGTGGAACTTTATGTTTAATGTTAACGGTTTTATTCGAATGTAAGTTTGTGTTAAGGCTTGTCGTTGTAACATATTTTCTTAGTATCATATGATGACCATTTGTTTAGCTTTATTCATATATGACAATCATTCGTTATTAGTAGCCATATATTGCTGATTTAGTATATACGCAAGCTCTATTTTTGATGCTATTGATTTATTCAAAATGATCTCGAAATGCGATATGTAATCATAGTGTTAATGGGTATAAAATTAACACTTTATTAGTTTTAAAATATGCTTGAAAAAGTGTGAAAGGTTACGTTTTGTATGCCGTGCTATGTTAACTTTACTGTTGTTAAGTATGGAACTTTGTTAATTGTTAGTAGTTTATTCGTTGGAAGTGTAGTAAGGTTGTTTAGGTTTTTGTCCATTGTACATTATATTTTTTAGTTCAACTGGTAATTGCATATGTTAGTACTTTATTTAATGATAAATAACTAAATAGTAATATCAGCATATATTCAGATTTGGTATATGATTATAATAATAAAGAATTTAGTTATTTTATGTTATATGCTTTAGCCTAAATGATCTCTCGAAAATGTTGACTTAAATCAATAGTTGGTCTGTATGATAATCGGTACAAATTAGTTTGATGTCATTTTTTTGCTATATAATGTCACTAACTAGTTGAGTCATATGCTAAGATTAACGTTAAATTGTATAAGATACGTCACTATGAAATAAAAGTAATGAATAGGTTTACGTATTTTTGAAATGCAATGGTTATTATATTACTTATTGGATGTTAAGTATGCTGGACTTTTGTTAATGTATATACAGCTATTATTCATGCATAATAAGCTGTGCTAGGTTTATGTCTATTACTGTACATTATTTTCTTCAAGTTCATGTTATGCTAGCGTTAGCTGATATTGATATGGAAACTTTGTTACGTGATATCAGAGTAATTCTCGTTGATGCAGTTATGATATAAAGCTCCAAGTTCGATTAGATACGATAAGTATGTTAAGTCTAAAAAGTGAAGTATAATTAACTCAAATGTTATATGGTAGATAAATTAACATTGTATATGGTTTAGTTGTGATTTATTTGTGTTTTCTGGTCGCGTATTAGAGTGATTAAACAAATTATTTGTTAGTGGCTGTTAAGAGATACTTGTGCGCATATGGTGTCTGAGATGTGTGGAACTCTTTTCGCATTATAATAATATTTAGGAATCAATTGGATATTAAGTGTTACGATCGTTTCGAAAACGATCAAAAGAGAATCAAGGTTATAGATGAATTATACAATAATTGTTTTCGAAAAAGTGGCGGGTTTATATTGAATTTAAATTACTCGAACTGTGATAATTGGTTGTAAAGAGGATAGATATCATTTACCTTTAAGAGGACTGCTTACAGCACTTCAAATTCCGGAAAGTTTTACTCAATCTTCAGATAACATTGTGTTACACTCAGCATTGTTGTTCATTGTATAATGTAAAGTGACATCCTGGCCTACCGCATCTCTCGGCTGTTGTTGATATCTTTACGAGGTTTTCGTACTAGCTGATATAAGAGCAACAACTAAAGTATCTTGAAAATTCATTCTCGAGAACTATAGTTTTATAAAAAACAAGCATATTGTTTTCACGTTTAGCATATATTTTTTATTAATGCTGGTCTGTATGATTATTATATTATGAGAGTCAAGGAAGTGTAATTTTTGTTTATATGATTTATACTGGATATAACATTGTAATTAACGTTAAAATTGGACTGTGAAAGTAAAAGTATATTAAAGCTAAGTCTTAACACTTTAAGCTCGGTACAATTTAGTTATATTATTTATCCTGATGTTACGTGGCGTGTTTATGATTGGGTGATATTTTGTCTCTCACTACAGTACACCGAATGGCGCTGCTACATTAGCTATGTCTCTCCTATCAGAGGGTCGATAATTTAGTTTAACAGAGTATCAAACAATTATTGCAACTGGTAGAGAGCATCAAAAAATCATATTTTCATTGTCTCTCGCACGCTCTCGCGCTCAATTCTCTTCTGAAGGAGGTAGAGTCGAAAAAAGAGAATATAAGCTTTATTAATCCTTTCTACTCTGTATATAATTTTACCGTTAGGAGATAAGTTGGAAGATGATGAGCGCCATTAGGATCATTGGGGCGTCTGCATTCATTTTTTCTGATAAATGGTTAGAGTGTTGTACATAATTTATTAAGTGTATGTAACAGATATATAACTAGGCAAGAATTAGTGCTTGAGAAATTGTATAGAATGTGATGTATACTCTCTTGTTCATGTAAAAGTTAGTTAAGATCTTTCTACTGGATGAGTCTATCTCACGTTGTGGAATCTTATGTTAAGTTGTTTACAATATAAGATTAAATTAGGAGATAGGATACTGTATAGGGTAAGGTGTGTCGTGGCAAGAGTTTTGCTGTTATGGTGTTCACTATGGATCTAATGTTAGCTTTATTAATGTGAAGAACATTGTTATGTTTAGAGTATACTGTGTTCGATCAGTTATAATATAAGTAACCACATGTTCTGTGGAGAAATTTTCATAGTCTCAATGTTACTGTGACAGTGCTCAAGAAGAATAATGCAGGTTATAAATTAGATAATTATGAAGTTATGATTGAAAACAGTAAGATAAGGTTAACGTCTTATGCATATCTATGTTAGCCTGGTTATTATATACTCTAGGTTTTGAGTGTTGGACTTTGTTAATTGTTAACAGTTTTATTGTGTGTAAGTTGTGATAGGTTTGCCTTTGTGCAACATTATTTTCTTAAGTTCATGTATTTATTCGACTATCTATGATCTAGCTTTTATTGATGTGGTAAATTTTAGTTAATCGATTATATAGCATTAACTTTATCTGCAGCTCTGTGTTTGAATATTATAAACTACAATGTTTATGTGAGAAATTTATTAGTTATACAATTGTTATATAGTTGTTAGATAGATTATCGTCCACTTTAGTTATTAGAGGTAGAAATCAAAACATGAATCATAGGTATTTGGACGTGTAAATATGTTTTCGAAATCGAACAAACAATGAATCATTAAGGTATTGCGTATATCTATTTCGAAAAGTGGAGAAGTTTAAATAACATAATTATTCTCGACTTTTATTTGATTAACTTTAGTTGATAACTCACAGGAGTCCCCATCAGCATCTAGTACATGTTTACGTTTCTGTATGCTAATTGTTAGCTCATTGTTTAGTGTTGTTAAGTTAATGACTTTGTTTAAATGTTTAGTCACATTTATTCGATCATTAAGGTTTGTTTAGGCTTTTGCTCCTTGTGACGTTATTCCCTAGTATTTCGGATATGAATATGTTACTTTATGGCATGTGAAAAACTTTGGTATAGCCTTAGCATATATATTGTTGGCGAGTAATGTTGTATGATAAATTTTTGTATATAAAATGTTACTATGTTAATGTAAAATAATAGTAATATGTTTAGAGACCTGACTTGAAAAATAAAGTGTGCTAATATGGTACGGGATATGTAAGCAACGTCTAGTTACTTTTCCTGTTGCCAAGTATGGTATTTATTGTTTAGGTATTTGATGTTATACATTTATATTTACTTGCCTTCAGGTATTATTAATTTTATGTTAGACTTTATTGTTGTGAAAACTTTGTTATATTTACTGTTATTTTACTGGTTTAGTTTATGTAAAAATGTATTTTTTTTTACGTTATAACATAAAAAGAATAAAATTATTAGTTAAAAAAATAGTTATTATAAGAAATTTTATAACTAAAGTTTAAAAGTTTTTTAAAAATAAACAAAACAAAACTAATAAAAGTTTTAAAGAAATAAAATTTAAAAAGTACTAAAATGTATTTTTAAAAATTAAATAAATTCGTAAGAAATAGTTAAAATATAAATAAAAGTTTTTAAATCACATAAAGAAAAATAGATGTGAATGGCTACGTTCATATACTGTTTTTGCTAGTTTACTATTGTATAGTTTTGATATTTAGAACTTTGTTTAATGTTCTTAGTTATGTTATTCGTAGTTTAAGGTTATGCTTAGGTGTATTGATGTTATCTCATTATATCATTACATATAGTTATAGTTATTGATAGGTATTTATTGATGATGAAATAACTTTGATTATGTCTAAGCAATATATTCGATGGTTAGTATAAAAAAAGATCAATATTTATTATGTACTATATGTTATATCCATATAATGAATATCTACTGAAATATACTGAGAGTTCAAACAGATGCACAATAGATATATCAAATACTCAATAGATCAAGGGTTGGACGCGGTAGGTGGTGTAGGTAGAGTAAGGGGTGGTTTATTTACTTATTACAGTGATTATTACCGTTTTAGGGTATTGATAATATAAAACAATTTTTTTTTATACGTTATAAATAAGAATAAATGATAATATAAATTTAGTAAAAATCATAAGTTTTATAAATTTGAAATTAAGTTAAATAATTTAATAAGTTTATTTTTAAATAAACAAAACAAAATACATAAATGTTTTAAAGAAATAAATTTACATAATCTAGTACAATACAATATTTAATTTAAGAAAATGATTTTAAAGAATATATATAGTTAAAAATAATATTAAAGTTTATTAAAGATAATAGAAAAAAAAAAGCAGTTGTGGTAGAAGTAAAAGCTTACATATATGTATATATGCGTACTTCGATAGCATAGTGAATGGTATATATTTAATTAGTGATATCTTTGGTTAAATAGCTTTTGAGTGTAGATGTTATATTCGGAGTAAGTTTAGGGGTTGATGTTAGCCGTTTATCTGCGTGTCGTGATTATGTATTTACTTTAGTCTCGCACTGTTTCATGATGTATTAGCTATTAGGTATAGATTGGTGAGGTTAACTTGTATAGGGTTAGTGTGAGCGATGATGTGTGAGTTGGTTGGCTACGGGGGATAAGTGGATGTATTTAGGATCGGTGATGGCAAATATTAATACTAGTTATTAATTGAAGATATAAAGTGAGTTGTTAGATGTAGAGAGTGGAAAATCTGTGTGAAATCGGTGATTTTTGACGCAGGTTTGTGTGTTAAAAAGTAGGGGGCTCTTAGACGGAAAAGTTATAAACAGTAAGATTAAGAGTAAGGTTATAATGGTTGCTGGATAGTGAAACATGGTCATCTATTCATGTGTGAGTATATGTTGGCCCTGTGGGACACCATCAAATATAGGTGTTCATGTATTTAAGGATATGTGGGTATTATGGTATATAATGTATGGATAGTAAAGAGAAGCGTTGACTATAGATTAAAGAGCGAGATGTTATAGTTTGCGAAAATTTTGATTTTGGTTTATAGATTGATAGGAGCGTGACTGGTCGCATTAAATCCTTGATGGCATATTAGAGAGGGACTATGCTCATATGGTGCATGGAGTTTCTATTAATATACTTTTGTAGGGTATGATTTGTTACCCATGCTTAATGGCATAGTAGTGAAACTCGGAGAATGGTGAGGGTCTTGTATTGATATGTGAAAGTTCATATATGGCTGCGTTTAGCGTATTATTACGTCTAGCTATGATAAATTTCATGTAAGATCTAGAGATCAGAATATATTTATCTTGTCTGTCTATAGATATATGATAGTGTGTGCAAAAAAATAATAAGATTGCTCTAGAAACGAGATGATCGTCTTGGCGTTAAGTTTATCGGCGTTATTTGTATGGCTCGTAATGGTTAAATTATGTGACATCAGTTGGTATATAAGAATGTGGTATTAATGTTGTGCTGCTTTATATCCTGTGTATAAGATGTGTTCGGATTGCTTGAAGTGTCATTTAACGGGTATTCGTTGATGTGGTCAGTCTGTAGAAATGAGAATGGATTAAGATTTAGATATGTTAGATTGACATTCTATGTTAACGGTGTGAGCATATATTGAATCGTGTTGATTCGATATCTGTAGCTACTATAGTCGTGATCATTTTTGTTAAATGTTACTATGTTAATGTAAAACATCAGTGCTCTGGTAGAAAAAAGGATAAATAGTAAGTTAGAGTTCTACGGTTCTGTCGTCTGAATTGTGTTTTAACGGTACTTTATCGTGTTGTTAAGTATGAAACGCTTCGTTGAATAGTTTAATACACTGTGTGTTATGTAATGTTTAAGATGGAGTGTGTTGCGGGTTGTTGGTACGCTCTCACGGTCTGGGTTAGACTCGATGCTCAAAGTTATGCCTTTATGTGAATAGATTAGAAATTTGTGTTTAGATTAATTGCAGTCTCAGTTAACAATGGTACAAGCTATTGCGCTGTAGGAGAGTATTATGATAGAAGTAGGTTTATTGGCTAGAGACCTTATGTAGATATAAATAATTTATGCTATATGAATATTAGAGATGTGTAGAAAATAGCATCGGCAGTGTTAGCGAAAAATATCGCTGCTAAGCTTAGTGTACGCCGGGTATTCTGGGACTCTCATTGGTTTGCATAGTTTACTTTACTGTTCGAAAGTATATGGAGATCTTTTTAATACGTTAGTATATATTCATTGGATCGATTAGAGAAATACGAAAAGAGTTCATATTGATAAATAATATTTTGTTGTGTGAACTTGTCGTGAACTTTTGCCACACGCGTATAAATATCAGGATTTGGAGTAGAAGGAGGAGGTAGAAGGCGGTGTCGGCTGGTTTGAGATCCTATATGAACTTCGTATTTGGCAGGTTTGATATGATGGTTTCTATGCTAATACAGACTAAACGCTCTACTTTCTAAGTTGATACTAATATGCAATGGAAATAGAAGAGTAGGGTTTAAAAAATAATACTGAATTATCATTCTATAGACAGAAAATAGACTTAAATATCTCTCTCTCGATGCATGGGTAGATTTTGATGCAGTAAATATGATTTTTGCAATTTCTAGATCATCAGAAAAAATTAAAAATGAATGTATTGAGGTGTGGTGTGTGTGGCACTGAGGTGGTTGCAGTGTGGCATAGTTGTACCACTGTTGAAGTTGTGTGATGCTGCTCTATTGAGCGGTCGCTCATGTGATTTGTATGTAAAGAGACAATGGCTCTCTAGCTCTGATGATTTTTTTATTATGTTTAAAAGATAGAAAAAAATGTTTAATTATTGTTTTTTTTTTTAATTTTTTGTTAATAATTTTTTAAAATTTTACTTTTATTTTATTTTTTTTAATTTGTTATTTAATAAGAACATTTTTAGTGAATAAGTTTTTTTTTTATTAATTTTAAAAAAAATTTGTAAAAATTTTTCACAAAATATTTTTGATATCGGGGTGTTGTTCGCCTTGTATACAATCATAATAGATAAGATTATATATATATATATCATAATAGTCTTCGTTGTTCTACGCTCAATATATTATTCAGTATTTATATGTGGGGCTGGTGAATACCCCCTTATGGGATGTGGATAGGCACTATTTATAACTACCATTTTATCGTAGTGAGTACCTTTATATGGATATAGTAATATGTATATTACCCGAGTTTTCTATTACGTTCTATAAGGTCACTATATATTTACAGTTCTCTATCTTTCTGCTTTCAAGATTAATACGCCTCAGAAAGCATATAATACGGAATACAATATTTTAATTCATGTAGTTAATGTAAAATGGTGATCTCGGAACATCATAAAAGAGAGTTCTTTTAGACATATGAAGCTTAAAAAGAAGGAAAATGAAGGATTCAACAAAATTAAATTTTGGAAAGAAGATTCAATTTTTATTAGGCTGTATATCAAGTTTCGTTTGTTCTATGTCAATATTTCAGATTATTTTTTGGAGGTGAGTACGGCCGTCTGGGCACACAGTCATTCATTATTAAATACTCACCCGGGGTCATTACTAAGATAACACTCCTCAGAAAGGTTATGTATGCCGATTATTATCCATCATATACTAGGTACTATATATTTCAGTTTTGTGGGTGCTGGTCCGAATTTGATGAAAATCGGTCATTTTACTACTAACGTATTACATACCTAATAATACTACAACCTTAAATACAGGACTGTGTATTTCGGTTTCGTGATTATCTGGATCTCAATATTATCAGATTTTTTGGGGTGAGTTACCCCTTTCTGAGTTCACACCATACAAGTTATTTTACACCCGGGTCTCTAAAGTACATCCTCAGAAGGTTGGTATGCCGATGTTTTTCATTCAAGTCTAGGTGCTAATATTATTCAAGTTTCTTGTGGTGGGCTGGCCACCGAATTTAGGTTGCAATATCGTACTTTATTAATATACCCCGTAACATTCATAGTATAACAACTCCATAAAATACGGCCCTGTAATCAAGTTTCGTTGTTCTAATGTCAATATTTATCAGATTTATGGGGTGGAAAGTTACCACCGTTGTGAGTAAGTCAACCACGTCATTTTTATACACTCACGGGGTCATCTAAAAGATATCATCCCCTCACCCACCCAATAACTCACCAGATAGGTTGTTAACGAGTTTTCTTACCACTACTAGAGGTAAGTATTTCAAAGACATTGTATGAGGGAGAGTGGCCATAGGCCATGATTTGTGAGTCTTCTGGTCGGGTCTCACTCTATCTAATGACATACTCTCTTTATAATCTACTCTTATGATTACAATCATAAAAAGTATGTCATGTCATATACATAGTTTTCAGCTTACTACATCGCAATATTTAATTTTGGGGTGAGATCCTTGTAGTGGTGGATCTATAAACTGTTGAGGTCCCCTTCGGGAGACCTCAGAGGATTAACCCTTCGTACTCACATACTAAAAGGTTAGCCTGTCCTATTCTTTAAAACTCTTTATAATTATATATCACAATTATTATATTAATACCAATACGATAACTCTAAAACTATACTTATTCTACTTACTACTTTAACACCTTATCTACTTAACTATCTACTTACTTACTTATATCACTCACACTACTTAACTTACCATATAACTTACTAACTACTACTAATAGTAAAATAATAACTATAACTAAATACTAACAATGATAATAACAATAAAAATAACCATAACAATAACCATTAATAGAATACAAAGAAGTATTAAATAAACCGTTCATCTTAAATACAATCATTCGTGATAAAATAAAAAAATATATATTTTAACTTTTTCCTTTCGAAAGATCAATGATATATTTAAAATGATGATTTAACCATTCGAACGTGATCTTTGATAGTGAAAGACGAGATCAGTGGCGCTGAAAAAGCTTATTTAATATTTTCGAACAAGATCAGTTATGGTAATCCTATTAAGATTGGTGATATCGAAAAGGGATGGATACTCTACCTTCTCGAACAGAGCAGTGATATCGAAAATGCTATTCAATATTTCTGAATATGACCAGTGATGCTCATCATGAGATGGTGTTTAACCTTTTCGAACAAGATCAGTGAAATTGAAAATGGGTAATTCGACCTTATATGGCAGATTCAAGAATATCGGAAGTTCCTATTCAATTTAATATCGAAATGGGTCTCAACTTTCTCGAGTAAGATCAAACAAGATGGATATTCAACTTTCTCGCAGTGTTCAACCTTCTTGTTTAAGATCGAACAAAATAGGTATTCAAAATTCTCGTGTAAAATCGAAGAACAAGTTTTGTGTTTAACATTTTCAAGCAATATCGAACAAGATGAGTAAGTCATCCAGTCTTATAGAGAACAACATCAATTAGATCTCGATCATTTCGAAAAAAAAAAAACCGAACAAAATATGTATCCAATATTCCAGAGCAAAATCGAACAAGATTTTCATCGAACATTCTCGAGCAAGATCGAACATGGCATGTATCCAACATTCCAGAGCAAGATCGAACATGGCATGTATCCAACATTCCCGAGCAAGATTGAACATGGCATGTATCCAACATTCCCGAGCAAGATTGAACATGGCATGTATCCAACATTCCCGAGCAAGATTGAACATGGCATGTATCCAACATTCCCGAGCAAGATCGAACAAGATTTTCATCGAACATTCTCGAGCAAGATCGAACATGGCATGTATCCAACATTCCCGATCAAGATCAGTAATATACTCTTATAAAGATTACTTAATCTTTTCTCTACAAGATCAGTGATATTAAAAAAATTTTATTCAAATAATTAAATCTTTATTTATTTATATATTACGGACAACTTTCAAAAAAAAGAAAAAAGAACAATATATAATATAGATAGATATATAAATAAAAAGGAAGACAGATAGATAGGATAAAAAGGGGAAAAAAAAGAAAAGGAACTTTTAATAAACGCGTAAGAATAAAAACACACAGAGTTTCTGATATATAATAATAATAATCATGAGCTTATAATTACATGAGATATATAATAATAATTCAACATATAATAAGTGCATATAATAATAATAATTATGAGAAAATAAGATGTACACACTCATATAATAATAATAATACATAATAATAATAATAATAATAATAATAATAATAATAATAATAATAATAATAATAATAATAATAATAATAATAATAATAATAATAATAATAATAATAATAATAATAATAATAATAATAATTATAATAATAATATTAAAAATAATACTTATTTAATAATAATTCTATATATAATCAAAATCTAAATTTAATAACACACTAATAACTCCAATAATAATAATAATAATCAAATATAATTACTAATTCAATATCACTATCAATAATAATAATATAATATATAAAATAAATTATAATAATACAATAAATAAAAATATAAAATAATAACAAATAAGTTCACATAAAATTATCTATAGTAATAATAATAACTCTAATAATAATAATTGAATTATCATAATAATAATTAATGAATAAATCCAATGATAATATATATATCAAATAATGGAGTTAGAACTAAATAATAAATCATTCAATAAAATCCAAATAATTAAATGTCAGAATAATAATAATAATAATTATAGGGTATAAATAATAAAAGATAATTAATAATAATAATAATAATAATAATAATAATAATAATAATAATAATAATAATAATAATAATAATAATAATAATAATAATAATAATAATAATAATAATAATAATAATAATAATAATAATAATAATAATAATAATAATAATAATAATAATAATAATAATAATAATAATGGGTATATCAATAGGTTCCGCTCTCTCATTTCCGCCCATAAGCCATCCATGTAAATACCGAAGTGCAATTTACCGCCCATTGTGAACTGGAGACGTGCCCCTCTACCCATTCTATGCCCACCTTTTATTTCTTTTTCTTTTTTTCATTTCTTTGGGTACGATGAGAGAGCTTAACAAAAAAAGAACAAAGAAAAGAATAACGTAACAAAAAACACAGGAAAATCACAAAAAAGAAAAAGAAAACAAAAAAAAAATAATAACAATGAAAGCTGAAGTCTTTAAAAGGTATTTCTGCTTTTTGTGGGGTAGTGTTATCTGCTCCTTTTGTGGGGTAGTGTTTTCTGCTCCTTTTGTGAGCTATTCTATTTAGTGTCTCTAACGG
>JABUQX010020143.1:17500-20000 GCA_015478945.1 Trachelipus rathkii
AACATAGGGTGTGTATTCGAGGGAGAGAGAGTATAGAGAAAGAATTAACCGGTTAGTATGAGAATAGAGGATGACACCAAGATTACGTGAAAGAACACCTTTTATTTTGCCAAAATACTAGAGAGAGTGAAGAAACGTAGCATGATATCCAATGTTCAAGAATAAAGACAGCCGTCGGCCACGGGTCTCAGTAATACGAAATTGTGCGACAATTTAATTAGCTATCGGAGTCTTAGACGCGCACATTCATCGCGAAGCACTTCATTAAGGATTCACGCACTCCGAATTCATCTGCAGCATTAATATTACATCTCTTGCTTAATTCGTTGCGATTATCAACGATCACTGCATATACAATCTCTTTCAGTGTCCCCCAGAGGTAATTAAATCCAGTGGGGTAGCTTCGGGTTATCAGGCATCAAAAGAATCCACCGGGAAATTTCGTATTCGTGTTGGCCGTAATGCTCGTCCTGCTCTCGCGAGCACGTACTCGCCTTAATGTCTTATATATAGAGATACACTGACTCACATCTAGGAAGTTTTCGCGTCTCTATATCACCGATATCTCAGTGCGTGCTCGAATGTCTCCTCTACACACATGAATCGTATATGAGAGCTTTTCGTAGTGACGTTCAGAGAACTCTCGTACGGTTCAATCTCGGATCTTGAGAGTGTCAATGTACAGCAGAGAGTAAGATTAATAGAGAATTACTTGTCTCTAGTCCGCTAGACACGCTGCGCGCACGCCTTTATCTCTCTGGCTGAATATATAATATAATCAATTCTGAACGGGTTAGTTAGTACTCTAATATTATTCAAATGATTATCACTTTTAGATCAATAACGAAGCAATGTACCAATAATACAATATAGATATATAATAAACAGGGTTAGATATAGTAAATACTAGTCTAATCTATATAATATAATATAGATTATTTATGTGCAGATAAAATATATATATGTCACATATATATATATAATTAAAATATAATCATGAAAAAAAAAATTTCGGACCATACGTCAAGGGCTCATATTTCAGATTAGTGACACGGAATCAATCTTTGTTCACACAATAATAATAATTACAAAATTAGATGCGTGACTGAAAGGTATTTTAGATTAGTGGACATAACTTTGTTCACAATAATAATAATAAAAATTAGCTTGCGTGATAAACGCATATATAGATTACAAAATAGCTCTTAAATTTTATCAAAGAAAACAAATCGATATCAAAAAATTTTAATCAAACTTCTCAAACCGGTTTCTTTGACAAAATCAATCCTTAAGAAGTAAAATTTATCAATAGGATAAATATGATTAAAATGTTATCTTTAATCTAGAGGTTGTTACGTATTACCGTAGAGTTGTGACTGTATTTACTAGTCAAATATTGATCTTTATACATTCTTATCTATTTTAAACTGACTTTTATTTATCTTTATTGAGCATATAAAGGTCATCCAACTTTATGGTTGCAAGTGAATTCATCATAAAAATCATTGTAGGATACAGAGTTGTAATTGACTACCCAAACAATTGCAACTCTTTATATCATATATATTAAACCCTGTAGGGTACAAAGAGTTGCTATTGGTTGAGCAATCAATTTGCTAGTATCAAACACAAACTATATATATATGGTTAGATTAACAGTTGCATGTGCTCTCGTTGTCGTATCAACCTTTGGTAGCAACCCTCCCAACCATGCTGACAATTGATAATTGCCTGTCAGCATCTATCCCAAAACTGCTGTATATTTATTAAAGAATGCAAACTAAATACTGGAAAATATATAGTTAAAAAATGTTGTTAAATATAAACCCTATGTTACTAACGGGTATTTACATTGAAAGTCATGCTGAGCTCATGACTAACAAACACTATGTTAGTTCCTGTGAGTGTTTATTTAGCATATCATTCACTCCAACTCAGTATTGATATGTTCAACCAAGGAGCTCTCAACTATTATCACCTACCACAATCTACTACTTTTTAACGGTAAACTCTATACTCTAGTCCAAAACGTGGTATTTTTAAGCTTATTTTTCACATCATAGCATTTGATAAGCATCGCTTAATTGGAAAAATCAAAAGTGGGTTGAACTGCTTCCTATCATGAAAAGGGGGGGGGGGGCGGGCAGGCGGGGCGACAAGTGCTGACGGAAAGTGAGGAGAAGGGCGATTTCTGCAGTTTCTCAAAAGAAACCTAATTGACGAAACTGTTTCCCCAATTTATCAAAATAATACTACATTTATCCATACTCCTTACACTACTATATGATGGACTACATATTCAGTTTTTATAAATCAAAACAATTCTATTACTTCATCTTATTAAGAACTAATTTTATGTAAATATTTCAAATATTGTTTTAAGATATTAATGAATTTACATTATTTATATTATATATATATATATATATATATATATATATATATATATATATATTTTTATAATATATATATATATATTATATATATATATATATATATA
>JABUQX010020143.1:37500-40000 GCA_015478945.1 Trachelipus rathkii
CAATGTCCGTTTGCGACAATGTCCGTTTCACGGTGGTGCCGTGCATGCACCAGGGCTGGGGAGACTGACTTCTAACACCTATTGTAACTTGTATCCGTTGTATTACAATGTCCAGAATAAAGATATGCGATCTTGTTGTTTATGGGAAATCCTATGTCGCATACCGTATTACCACCCCCTTAGGTTGGCTCCATCGCTAATAACTCTGTAACAAAACGTTACTTAGCATACATGCGTAGAGTATTATACTCCTATTTTTCATCAATATACCCGTTTCATTCTGGGACACCCTAATATATATTATATAGATTATATAATATGTTTAATTGTAGTGTATTATATATCTATATATATTATTATTATTATATATATATGATACTTATATATATATAATATATATATATATATAATATATCATATATATATATATTGTCTTATAGGATCTAAAAGATTTTAAAGAAAATTTTATTTTAAATTGTTAAAAAGAATTGTTTTAATAGATTACAAGAAAAAATATTTTTTATTTAAGATATGTTATTGTAATATGCAAGATATGTAATGTACTGTCTGTCATATTTATAAAGATTTGCAATTTATTTAACTAACGGCTTTGAAGAGAACAAAAAAAATTATTTAAAAAATAAAAACGAAAAAGGAGGGGAAATTTTCTTTTAGCGTTAAAAAAAAAGAAGAAGAAGAATTACCAACCAAAATATATATATATATTTTTTTATTTTATTTTTTTTTTCTTGAAAATATGACCAACCAAATTTTTATTTTAAAGATATAATTAATTAAAAGTTTATAAAAGTAATCTTAGTTTGTTTTTTTTTTTTAAAAGATTTTATTAATTAAACACATTTTTATAAGACATAAAACAGCTTTTTTTTTTTGCTTGTATTCTACAAAAACTCTAAAATTAATAAAATAAATTTTAATTTTTTTTTTATATTCTTGCTATAATTGCAACTTGAAAACAATCAAAATAGATTATTCGGATTCTTGGAATGTTTGCGAAGCAAAAAAAAAAAAAGGAATTTAGGGAGGGAGATGTTGAGGGGGACTGAGATTCAGTAAAATAAGTATAGGGGATAGGGAGGTGGAAACTCAGTAAAATTTTCAGTTAAGATTCAGTAAATATTCTCAGTAGTATTCGTCATTTTTATTTAGTTTTAAGTATGTTACGTCAATGTTCCGTCTCACTCTCATGCTTTGCGTAACTTTCATGCTTATTACAAAATTACCACAAAGTCTTCCGAAATATGTTTTCTTTTGTTGCCATGCGAGAAGTTTTGGACAATTTTTATAATCTTTTCGTCAAGTACGTGTCATTTGTAAGTACGGGATCTCAATTTTATAAAGCACCTTATATAGCTACTACTACTACTACTACTACTACTACTACTACTACTGATGCTTCTATTATTGGCATTACAGCTAATACCAATTCTTGAGATCCTACTGTTTCTGCACCGGCTCATGCTTCTATTAGTATTACTACTAGGAAGACTGCTTTATCTACTTGTACTACTGGCCAAAAAAAAATTTTTTATGAGAATGTTTTTTATCGTAAATTATCAACTTCAGTTATTTATCAAGAGGAAAATCCTAACCTACCTTTTTTTTTTTAAAATTTTGGATTAAATTGTTATGAAATCTCTTACAGTATGGAATTAATAAAATATCCCTTGCCTCCCACCACCCCCTTTTCAAAAAGAGGATTTACGTTTAAGTATTTAGTTATAAAGTGTGGCAATGAAACATGCTTTATTAAAAGTACATTATTTTAAAACCAGTTAGATCACTATTTGGACTTTTTCATTGGATTATTTTTAAAGTAGAGTTGAAATCTCTCTCTCTCTCTCTCTCTCTCTCTCTCTCTCTCTCTCTCTCTCTCTCTCTCTCTCTCTCTCTCTCTCTCTCTCTCTCTCTCTCGCTCTTTCTTTCTTTCTTTCTTTCTTTCTTTTTCTTTCTTTCTTTCTTTCTTTCTTTCTTTCTTTTTTCTTTTTGCTTTCTTTATTTTCTTCTTTCTTTTTTTTCTCTATCTCTCTTTTCTTTTTCCTTTCTCTTTTTCTTTTCATCCTTTCTTTTTCTCCTCCTCTTTGCTATTAATTGTGTGTTTTGTGAGTATTCTATAAATCATTATATATAGGTATATATATTATATATATCCGTATATATATATATATATAGTATATATATATATATATATATATTATATATTATGATATATATATTGATGATATGAAGTGAGGTGTGTCTTTAAATTTAAGCGTGTGTTCAAATGTATATTGTAATATATATGGATTGTTCTTCCTTTAAATTTAATTTATCTTATTTTTTTTTTTATCTTATTATTTTTTTCATTATATAGTAGAAAGTATCACCAATATAGCAAGTTTTTTGTTTAAATAATTTGTCGAGGCGTGAAGTATATATATATATATATATATATTAGATATATCATATATATATATATATATATATATATATATATATA
>JABUQX010020143.1:50000-66915 GCA_015478945.1 Trachelipus rathkii
TTGCTGACATGATAAAACGTTGATAACATGTTGAACACGTTATTTAACAGTTTCTGAAGATGAAAACGTTATTTCATGTTATTAGCATGTTGATGACGTGATTTAACGGTTTCAGACGTAATGAAAATGTTATTTCACGTTAATAACATGTTGAAGACGTTATTTAACATTTGTTGTCATGATGAAAGCGTTAATTCATGTTAACAATATGTTAAAACATTATTTAACCTTTGTTTTGTTTCTTTTTTTCAGAAGATGTAGAAGACTCGTCGAAGGACAAGAAAGACAAACCGAAAGGGGTGAAGAAATTTAGTCACCGAATCGCTAAGTTCTTTTGGCTCTGCTGTTCTTTCTGGTGATAGAATTAAAACAATTCGTTCATTTTATATTATCGGATATATATATATAGCTCTAGTAATGATGATAAGTTTTTTTATATTATTTATATATGTAGAAAGGACAGAGAAACTCTCTTTGTTGTTATTGCATTTGTCGTTGCTTTTTTTTTTTTATGGTTTTTAATTTTGCATTACGTCGAAATATTATTAAAATTAAATTGTTAAATTGTGTTTTGCTTGTTTATTTATGATTTTGACGTAAATTGTTTTTTTATTTCGTCTTTCTTTTAAATAGCTTCAAAATATAATTCCAAAAAACTTTGGTTAATAACGAAATGCTTAAACTGAATTTTTTTATTTTGGTTTTTTAAACTTCCATAGTCTGTGATGTGTTTAAACTTTTCTTAACCAAGGTTTTTTTTGGAAATTATTCGAAACTTTTTTGTGCTTGGTTTAATAGTCATAGCGGCTACAAAATAGTTTTTTTTCCTTTATTGAAGAAGAAAAAGGTAAAAGCTCTAGGCCTTGAAAGAAGCTAAGCAACGAATAGTATTATGTTTTTTTTTTCTCTTCTTTTTTTTTTTGTAATTTTTTTAAAACACTAATATTCCTTTGAATTTGCTATTGCAGAGCTAAGCTATTAGAATGGGGGTGTGTGGGGGGTGAGAAGATTATGTAGTCAATTTTATATATATTATTTGAGTACCACCAATACAGGTTTTCTTTCTGGACAGAACAGAAATAGGACTGAAAAAAAACATACTCTCAACTACGAAGCAGCATAAAAAATAATAGTTCTAAACTGGAAAAACAAATTGCTGGTCATTATGAATGTTAAATAGTATAAACCATACAACCATACTATTTTTTTTTCTAAATTTACCGCAGTCTTTTTTGTATTTCTTGTTAAATACCATAACATGTTTTTACTTAAACTCCGGTATCTGCCATGAGATTTTAAGCTACCACAATGACTATTTCCTCTTTTGATTGCAATAGTTGTCAAGTACTACCACAATTAGTCTTGATAAGGTAATAATAATAGTAATCATTGTCATAGTCTTCAGACTACAACAAACTTTGATATTTTCCGTATAGAAATCAGTTTCATTATATTATAATATATGTATATATATATATAATATATAGGTATATATATTATAATAATATATATATATTATATATATATATATATATATTTATTAGTATATATTATGTATAAATAATATTATATATATATATATAATATATTATATATTAATGATACCCGTTTGTACCGGCTGTGAAAGTTATGAATGAAGTAATATCATAGTAATATAATAGTGTATAAAAAAAACAACAAAAAAACATATATTTAAGGATAATTCAATTTTATTATTATATTTATTATTATTATTATTATTATTATTATTATTATTATTATTATTTATTTATTATTATTTTGTTATGTAATGTATAAGGCTTCAGGTGGTGCAATTTTTATTATAGTATAATATCCAGTTGTTATATATTATATAGTATAATATTATATTTATATATAATAGTAGTAATAGTAAATATAGTATATATATAATAAAATATATCAGTATTTATATTAATATATAAATTATATTTATATATATATAATATAATTATATATAATATAGGTATATATTTATATATAAATACAATTTCAGTTACAATTTTATTGAACCTTGGATCCAAATTAAAATAAAAAAACAATACAAAAAAACGTGTTTTTTTTTTGAAATCATTTTCATTCAAACTTAATATCGCATTGGTTGCAAGGTGGCTTCAAGAAATAGGCCGAGTACCCTTAATAAATATAATCAATATATATAATATATTAAATATTATATAATATATATATATATATTATATAGTATATATTTATATAATATATATTATTAAAATATATAATAATATATATTACTATATATATATATAATTATATTTATATTATAGTATATTATATATATATAATATTATATACTAAGGTATATATATATAGGTATATTATTATTATATGGTTATATTATATACTTGATATGGTAATTGTTTATTATATTAAGTAATGCATGTGGATGGTTTGGTTATTATATATATATAAGGTATATATATAGTATAATATATGTAACTATATACTATATATAGGTTATTTATAATTGGTATATTATATATATATATAATTATATAATATATATATATATTATATTTTTATATATATAATATATATATAAGTATATATTATAATATATATAATTAATATTATATATATATATATATAGTGTGTTTAAATAAGTTTAAATCCTCATAAAGTATTATGAGGTACTTACTCAGACCTGGTCTTTCGTTGTACAAAATTATTATTATTATTATTTATTATTATTAATTATTTTATTTTTTTATTATTTATTAATTACTTATTATTACTTTGCCTAAGTACTTGATCTCAAGGAATCGAAAAAAAAATTAAAAGTTTTAGATTTAAAAATGAGTAATTATGATATTAATATTATTATTATTAATATTATTATTATTATTATTATTATTATTATTATTAGTATAGACTCAATTTAATTATCGGCATTACTCATTAGGGAGACAATAATTATAATAATTATAATGGTTTGAAAAATATAGTTATTAGGAGATGGTAAAAACGTGAGAAGTAAGAAATTATTATTATTATTATTATTATTATTATTATTATTATTATTATTATTATTATTATTATTATTAATATTGAAGTCCAACTCATAAATTATTTTATTATTACTATTATTTATTATTATTATGGAAAGTAGAATTTAGATTGATTTAGAAATAGTAGGTAAAGTTCCAACAAGGGTTAATAAAACTTTAATAACTTAAACTTCCTTTAAAAAGGTTATTTGGTTATTTTTTTTTTTTTAAACAAAAAATTAGACAAAAATAATAATACTTAAAAAGAAATTTCCACCTCTATCCTGTAATACTCCTTCGATTAGATTTAGATGATAGGTACGGATATAGGTACGGAATTTGTAGGACTTTGGTAGGGGCTTGATAGGACATCATTAACTTTGTAGGGGACGTATAGTGAATGATTGGAGAATTAGCAACAGAACCTGAATAGCTCTTGTAAGAATCCTAGAGTAATATGATCTTAGGAGTAAAATTAAAAGGTATAATAAGGAAAAATGTACGCCTCGTATTGCTACTTTTGTATTTCTAATATTAAGTAAGGGTAATTTCGCTGTAATTCTACAACAGAGTACTTAATGATTATTATTTGATTTTATTTTCTGTGTACTTATTATATATTATTATTTATTAATTAATATTAATTTTTCTTATTATGTATTGTTACTTTAATTAAGTAATAAAACATACAAATTCAATAATAAAATAAATAATTTTGAACAAATTAAATTTTAATTTCCTGGTGAGGCATCTTTAATGTTTCAGAAGGCCTTTATCGGCGTACTTGCCTCAGAAGGTGTAGGTAGTCGGTTAAACTATTGGGCTCTCCAATAAGTGCCAAACATTAATCTCTCAGGGGTCAGGAATAAGGATGAGAAATGGAATTCGAATAAGGATATATTGCTTTATTTCCTTAATAGTGGCTTGAAGTGGATTACCGTTATAAGATGTTGTTACTAAGTGTCTTACGATTTTGATGCAAAGTAACAAGCTTATTATCATTTCTTGCAGATCTATCGCTCTATGTTTTTTAAAAGTTAAGTTGCCATACTTAATAGGTAGAAGGTCACACTTCCTGATGAACGCTCATGTTTCTATTACATTATAATTCATTGATTATTATTTATTTATTTGTTTATTTATATTGTATTTATTAAATCTATAATTATTATATAATTTATTATACTTAAAACCGATGCACGAGTCTCACTCTATCCGTCTCTACATGCTCATCTCTCATCTACAGATATTTTCCATCCCCTCCTCCGTGTCCTCACTCTCTCATCTCATCTCTGTCTCTCTCTTTCATACTTTCACTACTCTTGTTCCTTTGAAAGGTTCCGCTTCATCTTTTAACATTCACTCCATTTCTTAGACGCCTTTCCACCAGTAAGTTTTTAATCTTTCTCGTTACTTTCACGGGTCGTTCTCGTCATGTACCTCATGTCCATCATGAAGAGAGAGATATGCTATGTCTTACGTCTACTCTGCACAACATCTCGTTCTAGTAAGATCTTCGAACACTGCTAATACGTCTCTCATCTCTTCCCTATACCGATTTACAGCCTCTTCTTCCTCTCTATTCCTTTTGTCACTAAAGTCAAAGATTGTCTTCTGTTCCTGTCGTGTGAGAGTGATACAAGCGAGATATGCGTCAATAAAGGGACGTTTTCTGATCAAATACACACACATATTGCTAGTTTTTTCTTTTTATATATAAATGTACATTGTCACAGCTCCATGCTCTACACTATAAAAATTTTTCAACTCGCTTGTTGCAGACAGTAACTTCATTATCGAGTTCTCCCACGCAATTAATAGTCGAGTACGCGAATAAATGACTAATGATATGAACCCAATAAAGTTTTAACATTATAAACTACATTTAATTTATAAAAAATTTCACAACTTACTGGTTTTTGGGTATTTTATTTTCATTTTTTGTTATTTTTACTTGAAAATGTTTATTATTTCTAGTATATATATTAATTGTAAATCTTCGTAAATGTCATTTTATGTGTTGAAGATAAAATTAGAGTTTAAATAAAAGTAATTAGATAATATTAAAAGATAATAGTCAATAATAATTTAATTTTGTTTCTAACAATGTAATTCTGATATATATATAATATACTATATATATATATATATATATATTTTATATATAGTATATATATATATTTATATATATATATTATAATTATATATATAATATATATTTATATATATTAGCCGTATTCAAGTTATACCATATATATTAAAAAAAATAGCTAATATATATTTCAAGAGACAATAGTATATAAGTATATTTTGTAAATTTTGGTGTAGGAATATTTTAGGAATACTTTATTATTTAATAATTAAAAGTTGTTAAATAATTAATATAATTGTTATTTATATATACCTTATAACTCAGTACTTTTCCAGTATATTATATATACTCGTTATATTGAGGTGAGTGGAGAAATACCAATGTAGATATAATTAATGTGTAGATTAAACATTTATTTTACAGATCTGCTTCAACTTTAATTTTATAATTATAATTATTCATTTCTAAATTTTATCATGAATGTGAATATTAAACATATTTCACAGATCTGCTTTATTTTATTTAATTGTCAAGTTTATTATATCAATTGACGAACTTGTTTATGCTTATGTTATTAAATTATATTATTATTAATTAATCTATTATATGTATATATTCAATTTATATTAATTATTATTGAATATTATTATTATATATGTATGTATTATTAATTTATATATTATATTAGTACACTATTAATAGGATAATATGGAATATTTTTTATTTATTAAAAAGGGGGGTGTGTATTATATATATATATATTACAAATATATTCAAAATATTGGCTACCTGTAATACTATTATTATTACTTATTATTAATTATTAATTTATTTTACTATTATTTAATTATTTATTATTATATTATATTATAATTTATATATTAACTATAATTATATATTTTATAATATAATTATATAACTTTTAATTGAGACTTAAACTGATTTTATATATATGATGTCATATTAATATTTTTAAGTGATATAAATAAAATTTATTATTATAATAATATATATATATATTATTGATGTTCATTAGTAGAAACAATATAATATTGATACTGGAGAATAACTTTAATAATATATTTATTAAATAAGCATCTTTCCCGTTTAATTATACTATTTATATATAATTATTTTATATATTTTTATTATTTATTATAATATTTAATTATTCATTAATTATATATATTAATTATTATTTAATTGTATTGAAAAAATATTTTAATAGTAAGAAGAAATATATCAAATACGATATTAGCAAAATATTTAAAGAATTTATTGCCTTTCTCATATTTACTCTCTGAATCTCTCCCTATGTATACCACTCAAAATGAAATGTAGGGAAAACAAGGAGGGAGGTGAGGATTGAGAGGATAGGCGTATGGGACAAGAGGGGGATTGGGGGAGGGAAAGATAATCCCGGCAGAGTGGTCACACCTTCGGTAATGCTGAATCCCTTTTATTTAGTCTCATCATATATACCCTAATGTTATATATATAAATTTTGAGTGATTGTTTAATCAAAATTATGCTTCTTATTAAATCCATCACCTGTTGATATATATACTCTGATAACACTTCAGCCATATATATACACTCAACATCACATCAACACTCACGCACACATCAAACACACACTAAATCAACTACACATCACAAATACATACACATCACACACAGTCACACATATATATATATATAATTTGTAGTAATAGAAATATATAATATATTATAAACAGATTTATATACTATATTATCATTATAATAATAATTATATAATATATATATATATATATTATATAATGATATATATTATATATTACTATTGATCAGTGTATAAATGTAACATTGAGACCCACCATAACGGCTCACAAAGACAAAGAATCGGTCATGAGATATATTACTATATATATATATATATAATAAATATATTATTATAATGATATATATTATTATATATTATATAGTATATACTTTTATAATAATATATATCTATAATATATATACTATATATATATATATATATGATATTGGCGATAGAGAAAACGACTATTACAACTATTATTTGTTTATCTTTGTTTTAAATATTTTGTTTACTTGTTAAAAAAATTATAGAATTTTCAAGTAATAAATTGGCGAGGAGGAAAATAAGAGAAAGAAAAATAAGATTAAATAATAGAAAGAATAAATAAGATATAAGAAAAAAATATTCTATCCATTGCAATATATTATATAAAATATTACATCTATAGATATATATTATAATATATATAGATCATAAATTTTCTATATGAAAATATATAATATATATATATATATATAATGAAAAATAATAAGATAAAATAAAAATAAAAAATGAGAACAAAAATAAGATAGAAAGAAAATATAAGAAAAAAAAAAAAGATAGAAAAAAATAATGATAAAATAGTAGAAAAAAATAAAGGAAAATAAGAAAGAGAAAAAAATTAGATAGAAATAATAATAATAATAATAATAATAAGATAAAAGAAAGAAATAAAGGAAAATAAGACAAAGAATAAAAAAGGATATAAGAAAAAAGTAATGATAAAAAGGATATATGAAAGAATAAAAAAGTAATAAGAAATTAATAAATAAGAAACAAAATCCCCGTATTCTCAATCAGAAGAGAATCACCCAACCACTTATTTTATTTAACAATGGTGCTTTGACAATCTGTAGATCTTTATTAAAAATATGTAACACCAACCACTGATATTTCCACCAATTAAAAAGGGAGGAGCTTCTCTAAAGCGTGATACAGGGATCAAACCATTGACCTTCACATGAAGAGTTCGAAAACTTACCCTTACAAGATACAAAAGTGGGATCGAACCAATGACCTTCTCATGAAGAGTTTGAAAACTTACCCTTACACGATACAAAAGTGGGATCGAACCAATGACCTTCACATGAAGTTCGAAAACTTACCCTTACATGATACAAAAGTGGGATCGAACCAATGACCTTCACATGAAGAGTTCAAAACTTACCCTTACATGATACAAAAGTGGGATCGAACCAATGACCTTCACATGAAGTTCGAAAACTTACCCTTACATGATACAAAAGTGGGATCGAACCAATGAGCTTCACATGAAGAGTTCGATAAGTTACCCTTACAAGATACAAAAGTGGGATCGAACCAATGACCTTCACATGAAGAGTTCAAAACTTACCCTTACATGATACAAAAGTGGGATCGAACCAATGACCTTCACATGAAGTTCGAAAACTTACCCTTACATGATACAAAAGTGGGATCGAACCAATGAGCTTCACATGAAGAGTTCGATAAGTTACCCTTACAAGATACAAAAGTGGGATCGAACCAATGACCTTCACATTAAGAGTTCGAAAATTTACCCTTACAAGAAACAAAAAGTGTGATCGAATAAATTTGTTGCTTTACCAGAAGGATGGAAAATCTGAACTTCTGGAAAGGATTTACTGTGGCATTATAACTGACCCATATATATATATATATATATATATATATATATATATATATATATATATATATATATATATATATATATATAAATATATCTCTTTCTCTCTCTAAGGTCATATATAAAGCGAAACACAGGCACAAAATTGTTTCATTGAATCTAAAATATGATTCTCTCTCTCTCTCTCTCTCTCTCTCTCTCTCTCTCTCTCTCTCTCTCTCTCTCTCTCTCTCTCTCTCTCTCTCTCTCTCTCTCTCTCTCTCTCTCTCTCTCTCGAGTCAATGTCCGATATTATTTCCCGTAAATTTTAATGTCTTAACTATAATACAAACAGTTCTTACTTCCGATCTTACTGTTTCTTAAATAAATATTTAAGAAAAAAAAATCATTTCCGCATGTGTATACATTTTTATACATATATACTGTACATGTATGTATATATATTTGTACATACATGTATGTATATATATATATATACATTTGTATACATACATGTATGTGTGTGTATGTTTATATAGATTCGTGGGTCATAAAATATACTTAACCTATATCTCATAATTACTTGTGTTAAAATTTGCATAAGATTATATATATATATATATATATATATATATATATATATATATATATATATATATATATATATATATATATATATATATATATATATATATATATATATATATATATATATATTCTTTTATTACTTTATATATATATATATATATAAATTGCATATCCTAACAACCTCTAGCAAACATACCTTTTTCTTATACTTCAAAATCTGTATAAAAATGCATATAAGCACAGCCATTAGACCACATGAAAAGAAGCAATTAAAAATACAGTAAACGCCAAGTACCTATTAAAATAATAATAGTAATCTTTACTCGTCGAACTTCGAAGAAAAAGGCTATTCGTGTATACACGTTATACAGGCGTATACAAACAAGCGCGTATATACAACAGTTGGTTAACGTACAATTAGTTATTTGTATGTATGTGTATGTTTGTAAGTTTGTTACTACCTTTTTTTTTATTTCGAAGGAATAAAGAAATAGGAAGTGAAAATAAATTGAAATAATAATAAAGAAAACATTTCTCTCTCTATTCAGATTTTTCTTTTATTTATATATTATTCACAATTTATACACAAAAGGCGTACAATTTGGTATATAGGAAAGAAGAACGACATGTTGCAAGCGAAGTAGCCCCATAACTTAGGCCTAATCGTAACGTGTTTCTTATATCCAATGCTTCCGCGTGTGGTCTTAGTCCAAGTGCCTGGCGGCCATTATTTTTGTATCTAATAAAGTTGCCTTTTTCATTCTTTAGCGTCCTTCTTTACATTTATGTGTGAGTAGAAATGCTTACCAGATATATCTGTGTATATCTATAAAGTATACACACTCGTACATGAGTGTGGACGAGTGTATCCAACTCGATTGGCGAGTGAGAATTAGCGACCTTCAACAATCCAATCCGTGGTCAAATAAGTATATAAAAAAATATATATAACTAATGTTTTATGGTTATAGATCGTTGATGTTAATATATTAAGTAATCGTCTTGGGTTATTAAAACAAATGAACTAAACAGTTGGGCAATTATATGGCTGTAATAACAACATAGATTTTGTATATTATCTTTTTTTTATTATTAGAATAATGTTTGTAATTTTAATTGTATTGTTATTTACACTTTGTTATGTATAAACCATTCATCAGTAAACATGAAATCAACGACATGGAGTATGACTATTGCCTTGTGTCTAAAAATGGATGGAAATTGTTTAACAACATCAACAGTTCTCAAGGACTTCTTTATTCATTAATTTAATTACTTTACCGAAATGGTCGAAACAATGGTTGAAATAACTTCTTCGGGAGAGTTTTCGGAGTATAAATGCCTGCCGTGACAGAGCGTCTGTGTGACTGCATTGACACGCCTGGGTTTTTAATCAAGGTTTCAAAAAGTTCTATAGGTTAAGGTTATATAGGTTCTACTTGTTTATAGGCTATTTTACAGCCTATAATTATGATTATGCATAAAATTTTGATTATAATTATAAGGTCACTTGCCTTTTTAGGAAACATTGGGAGCTTATTTTCTCTGACGTTCGCGTTCTTTTGATCGCGTAATCTCTCAGTTAAGTTTTAAATTAGATTCACACTTTATGTTCAAATAACGCTCAGGGGAAGCCCATACCTCTAAATACTAAAAAATAAAAGAAAAATAGAGATATAAATAACTAGATAATATATATATATATATATATATATATATATATATATATATATATATATACATGCTTGAATATTTATATAGATATATATATATATATATATAGAGATAAATATAGATAGATAAATATATACTTAATAACTATATATATATATATATACTATATATTATATATATATATATATATACTGGAAGGTTTGCAATAAGATGAGTGTTCTTATCTAACGTTTATTATACTTCAATCTGGAACACACACACACACACACACATATGTATATATATATATATATATATATATATATATATATATATATATATATATATATATATATATATATATATATATATTATATATATATATATATATATAAAATATAAAATATATATATATATATATATATATATATATATATATATATATATATATATATATATACATATATATATATATATATATATATATATATATATATATATATATATATATATATATATATATATATATATATATATATATATATATTTATATTCTTATTTATTTATATATATATATATATATATATATAGATATATATATATAAATAAATATAATAATGAGACAAACATATCGAAAATATCTTTATTTCTATATAAAGAAGAAGAAGAAGCACTATAATAATAATAATAATAATAATAATAATAATAATAATAATAATAATAATAATAATAATAATAATAATAATAATAATAATAATAATAATAATAATAATAATAATAATAATAATAATAATATAATAATAATAATAATAATAATAATAATAATAATAATACCATTAGCTAGTATATAATAATAATAATAATAATAATAATAATAATAATAATAATAATAATAATAATAATAATAATAATAATAATAATAATAATAATAATAATAATAGAAAAACTATATAATAATAATAATAATAATAATAATAATAATAATAATAATAATAATAATAATAATAATAATAATAATAATAATAATAATAATAATACCATTAGCTAGTATATAATAATAATAATAATAATAATAATAATAATAATAATAATAATACCATTAGCTAGTATATAATAATAATAATAATAATAATAATAATAATAATAATAATAATAATAATAATAATAATAATAATAATAATAATAATAATAATAAGAAAAAAATTAAACATCAGGCATTTTCTTTTAGGTCTAGTTAGACAATCTCAGATTTCCTCATGGAACAAATAATTTAAAATCGATCAATCAGTGGTTTTAAAAGATTTAAACTAGCTTGTTACGTATGTGACTAATGCTTACCTCCTTAGAGCTTCAAGCATATAATAAGAATGAAGAAAATTCATTAGATATTTCTTTCGAGTAAGTCCGTTCTCTGATCTCTAATCAAAGATGGGTGTTATGCGTTGTTTGAAGAAAAATATAGATATGCTTTTAGGTAATATAGGGAAATAGTGTATATTTTGATGTCCTGAAGTTATGACTTACATGGATGAATGATTGTCAACATCCTGATAAGCAAGATTATCTCACGGGATTTTTCGGTCTGAAGATTGTCGTCTCATATCTGCTTTTTGCTGGTATTTAAACTATTTATCAAATGTGAAATATCGCGAAGGAAAAGATTGTATCTTAAGGAAATGAAAAAAATTCGAGGGTGATGAGAGAGAGAGAGAGAGAGAGAGAGAGAGAGAGAGAGAGAGAGAGAGAGAGAGAGAGAGAGAGAGAGAGAGAGAGAGAGAGAGAGAGAGACGAAGTAACGTTTTAAACAGATAATGATTTTATCTGTATCACATAAAAAGAAATTTTGTGATGATTCTAATGACTAGAGTCAATAGAAACTCGGTGGGTTAGAAGAATTTTAAAAGCTGAGGTGTGTGTAAGTAGCTTTGGGAATTCTAGGAAGTTCCAGTATTGAATAAAGAGAAGGTATTGTTGGTTCAGGTTGGGGTGGATTTAGAAAAGTGCGAGATTGTGCGGTGGGTAGATCCATGTTTGGTGTTTGGGTTGCAGTAAGAAATTTTAACTTTAAAATGTAAATGAAAATACCAAGAATGGAGATAGTGATCATCAAAGATACTCCCGAAATGGTAAAGTGTTCCAGGTGCCAAGAATGATTTGTGTTTGGAAAGTTTCATTCAACGTATCTAAATGTTTGTCCCAGTGAACATTTATTGAATGTAGTTGTATACTAGGGGGATAGGATTGATGCTCCTGAGTGAAATTAGAAAATTTCGGGATTTCAGTGTGGTTAGTTGATAGCCAATTGGAATGAATTTGTATGCGAGAGGGGTGCAAATAATTGTAAGCCTCAGAAATAAATTTACAACCGTGTGGAATAGAAAAAGGTAATTGTGTAGGATCTT
Source organism: Trachelipus rathkii (assembly GCA_015478945.1). Taxonomy (NCBI): domain Eukaryota; kingdom Metazoa; phylum Arthropoda; class Malacostraca; order Isopoda; family Trachelipodidae; genus Trachelipus; species Trachelipus rathkii. The sequence continues at coordinate 63,208 of JABUQX010020143.1, forward strand.
CTGTTTGGCGTAGGGACAGCTTATGGAGGTAGTGATCTTTTGTGGCTTGCATACATAGGTAAGGTTGTTGAGAGATACCGTGTAAGGGGAATTGTTCAGAAAAACTGTATGTACAATTGCTGGAAGATTCTTTGTTTAATAATAATAAGTATATAATGCAATTTGGATTTGTAGTGGTGTGAATGAGGTCGGTAGGTATGCAGAGATATAAAGAAGAAATTTCTCTACAGTGATCAGGTATAATAGTTTTGCTATAAGCGAATGTTAATTCTTCCAAGTTAAGGAAGAAGTAAGGGTAAAGAGTCTGGATGATGATCTTATTTGTAGAGTAGTTATTGTAGTACATCTGTAAAAATATTACTTAAAAAGTGTCAAAATGCGAGTCAGTAATGAATGGAATAAGAATAGACGCTTGGTGTGGGTGGCTTAAGTTAATGATAGTCCAAGTTTAGGAGAGAAATTGATAGAAGTTTTCCGGAGCTGGGTGAAATATTAGATATGAATTTGCTTTAGGTTTGATGTCCTTTAAAATAGAGATGAGGAATTGGTATGAATATAAATTTAGAGGTGTGATGTTTTGTTTTGAAATGATTAAGGTGGGTTGTATAATGTTATATTATGGGTGTATAATGTTATATTTTCATGTCAACTTGTTGGTATCCTCAATGATAACACTAGCCAACAAAGATTTTGCGGCAAGACATTTGAAGGTCATTTTATAGGTAACTTGTTGCCCTGATTCCGAATATGACCTCCGTTTTCCTAGATTGGCTCTAGTTTTTGAGATACAGGGTGGTCACAAAAATACATTAATAACAACAATTTATGTTAGGTTGTAACGTAATCCACAAAAAAAACACGAAAGATATATATCAAATTGTTAATGAGTAAGTACATAAAATGCTAATAGGTCAAAACATTCAATTCAGTACAATGAAATCACAATTAATGCATTACAAATCGCTGTCTATACGACTGTCTTCTGTGTGCAGAATGTGGACAATCACGTTGAAGGCTCCAACAATAGTATGCCATCATGTGTGTATCCCATCTTTCTTCCATCACTTTGATATCTTGATGGAACCTCTCCCCTTGTTCCTAACTATAACATCCTAGATTATCCGGAAACCGATCTAAGTGACTATGTAGAAAGTGAACTTTTATGCTCATATTAGCATTCAAATTTTTGAAGTCTGAAAGCATTTTCTGTACGAGTTCTACATAGTTGGCAGATTTATGGTTGCCCAAAAAGTTCTGAACAACCAAGACAAAACTTTTCCGACAGATGCTTCAATATCAGTCATGGAATTTATGAAATTGTCATCCTTGATGATTTGGCGAATTTGAGGGCCGCTAAAGATTCCAGCTTGGAGTTTCTCCATACTCAACCCTGGAAAAAATCTGCAAATATATTTGAAACATTCACCATCTTTGTCTAGGGCCCTAACAAATTGCTTCATCAGTCCTAGTTTGATGTGGAGTGGTGGGAAAATAATTTTTCCACTGTCAACCAGTGGTTCGTTAATAATATTTGATGCACCTACAGTCATATTTTCCTTAGCAGGCCATACAACTTTTTCGCAGTGGTCTTCTTTAGCCCTACTATCCCACAAGCATATGAAACAAGGGTACTTAGTATATCCGCTTTGCTGCCCAAGTAAGATGTTGACCATCTTCAAATCAACGCATATAGACCACTGGTGTTCATTATATCTAAGCTTCTGCAGATCATTCTTATATTTTCATATTCCTCTTTCAGTTTTGTTGAGTGACCTATTGGAATCGACGCATAACTATTGCCATTGTACAATAAAACACACTTCAAGCTTCTCGTTGAACTATCCATAAACAATCGCCAATCTTCTGGTCGGTATTTAGGTAACCCCATTTGGGGTAAGAGTCCAGGGATGTTCCTACAGTATACTAGGTCTTCTTCTTCAATGAAATATGGAAGAAGTACTACCTCTCTTGTCCGAAAAAAAGTTATTTTACATTCGGCCTTGAGACAGTTCTTTTCACTTAGTCTAGATGCTAAAAGCTCAGAATCTTGCTTGGAGAGACTTAACTCTCGTACTAAATCATTGATCTCTTCCTGGGAGAACTGTTGCTGTGTAAAGTACTTTCTTCATATTCACTACCACTATCTGCACGTGTGCACACCAAATCCTGGATATCTTCTTCATCAGACAATGCTAGGTCTGGGAGTGTAGTGAACACTTGGATGGGGACATCGTCGGAGTGTGGTACAAGGTCGCCTTGCTGATTCCAAATCCGGATACTCAAATTTACGTTTCTTGTAACGATTGATACCTTTCACATTAACCAAACAAAAATAACACTGTGGTGATTCTTTGGCTCCCGCCGTACCCATAGGCACACCAAATTTTTAAACCTTTTTCTTCGTCCATTTTTCCACTGACTAGATTTTCGACACGTTTTACAGACCATGGGGCCCAAGACTTATCTTGGTCTCGAGTTTTATTCCAAAGTATGCCAGATATGCTTGCTTTACAAAGTTAGTAATATTTTTTCTTTGGTTCTCCTGGCAATATTCACCACAGATGTAGCAGAATACATTGGGGTTATTCAAACAGGCTCTTCGTGAAGTACTCATAGTGTTCTGAAAATAGAAAAAAAAATAAAGTATATATAAAGGTAAGCCCCTTAAAAGGAAATAAAACGATATTACTGTAAAATATGCATTAAAAAAGATATTTGTATAAGAGTATATCTGGAACACCCTGTATCTCAAGAACTAGAGCCAATCTTGGAAAACTAATGTCATTTCTGAAATCAGCACACCCGATATACTATAAATTCGATAAAATATCCTTGGCAGCAAAAAAAAAAAAAATTTTTTTGTTGACCAGTGAAATCTATTGAAGAAATGGAATGGTTGTATAGGGTGTATAGTGTTTCTTGATTTGTTTTAAGTTGAGATAACCCTTTGTGTTTTTATGTATCTGTGCGCTTAACCTGGTAATAACTGTTTCTGAATTAAACCCTGACTCTAGCATTAAATTTACCTTTTTTGAGGTGGCTTCCAGATCTTCGGAAGTGGTGGTGTCGAAGAGTGTTTTTAAAATTTTGCGACCCAGAGTGAACAACCCTCGTTTATTTCTAATGTTTGAGTGGGTTGTGTGTGGGATTTTCAAGTAATTTTTCTAGTTTAACCCTTTTATCTTTTAAGTGCTCTTTTATATATTTTAATTGTGCAGGGGTATGTGGAGTGGAATTTATTTGGATGTTATGAAACCTGTCTATATATCTTGTTTGTAAATAAAATATGTGGGATTTTAATAATTCGTTGTTATGGTAACCTAATCCTTGAATTTCCCGGTATAATGATATTGGGCACTGCATGTACAGTCTTATATCTACAAATCCTTGTATAAATGCTGTTCTTCTCCTGTTTTGAGCGATAAACCCAGGGAATAGTTTCGATTTGCCCTTACTTACTTGTGTTTCCGTGATTGTAGTCTATTTTAAAAAGAAACAGTTGGAATCTGATAATTTTCATGTTTCTGTAAAGAGAAAGAAAAACAGACTAGGATGATGTCTTGGGATATTTCTAATTATTAGACGGGAAATATGTTAACATAAATAAGTCTTATAGTTGTTAAAATAATACTTATGTATGTTTTGTTTTTTATATTGATATGAAATGTTCCCCTCGCTGAGGAAATTTATTTGATGGGAAGTGGAAGG
>JABUQX010020144.1:0-2500 GCA_015478945.1 Trachelipus rathkii
ATTATTATTATTATTATTATTATTATTATTATTATTATTATTATTATTATTATTATTATTATTATTATTATTATTATTATTATTATTATTATTATTATTATTATTATTATGATTTTTTTTCATATTTTTAAAAGCATTTATAAGGATAAATACATATACATATAGATCATTTTATATATATATATAAATAAATATTTACTGAATAAATGCATTATTTTTGTAAAGTGTGTTAGCGCAAAATCTTCAATTTTTGTTAGCTTTTTATATTTCGATTTCAATGAAAGATTGTCATTTCTTGAGAAGAAGTACGATTTTACAAAAATACCAATCTCTCATTCTGTTTCAATGTTTATTGTTTTCATTTGGCTTACTTAATGCAGTAAAACCCATATACATCATTTTATTTATTGTTTTAAGGATTGTGATTGGATAAGAAGGCGTAATCTAAATTACTGTAATTTATATAAATAGTAAAAATGAGAATATTTTGGATCTTTTTCGCTTTCATTGTTGTTAATCCAAGTTGTATATAGTTGGTAGCTCTTAACGCCTCGTATGTTCCGATCAATTTTATTATTTGTTAGTGTGTATATTTTTGTATCAAAGAAGTGTTTTGTTTTTATGTTTTATTACAAAGTAAATGTAATATGTGTTTAAATTTAATATGGTGATATAATTTCGATGTGGAAAATATTGCTATTTATTTTATTGTAAAGATAAAGGTATTTAAAGTTGTGTTTTTAAAAGCAATTGTGTTTATATTGTAATTATTATATGCATTGCTATTTCAAAGCGTCGTCTGCAGATACGAGTTTGCAAAGTGCATTGTGTCCGAATTGTTGCTAGATATTACTGGCAGGTAAGCTTGTGTGTTATTGAAATTCATTTCTCGAAGTATCGCAAATATTATATTGTGTCAATAAATATAAAACGTTTATCAGTTTAATATTTATTATTTTAACATATGGTTAATTGTCAAAGTCACAATTTTTGTTTGTTAAAAAGATTTGTTTAAATTACTAATAGGCAACTCTTTGCATTGGAGTAACAGCTGTTTTATATGTCAGCTGGTCTTGCATTGTCTTGTGCACACTTAAAAATCGACGTCTTTTGTAAATGTCAAATTCATTTAATTTTCAAGTAAAGATTTAATATCTCTTATCAAATCAATCAGTCTGTATATTTTTGTTAATATAATTTGTTTATTTATATACATTCTTGAACATAGATATCTATATATTTTATATATACATATTTATGGGCGAGGATCTGTATAAATTTAATGATAGAGCATTTTGTATTGATTAACCGTTGTTTGTATATACACATTCGTGCACATACAAATGTACATACTGCATGTATATATGTAGGGTCGTTGATCTGTATTGCAAGTGACATTTTCAAAGCATAAAATATGTAATTGGTATTTAGTACTGAGGTTCTATATATTCAATGCGCATGTATGTAGATATCCACGGACATCTAACTGCATGTTCATGGATTTATAAAACCTAGTTTTGTAAGATCAGTACATTTTCATTTATTTTTTTTTATTAAAATATTTCTAAATTTACTCCAGTAGTTTCCTTGAGTGTTTCCAAATGTAATTTACTTTCTCATTTATTCAAATTTTCAAGTATTCATTATTTTAGGTCTTGAAGACATTGGTTTCATGATCAAAACATTGATCATAAAACAGGTTTATTCATTGATAAGGAATAATATTGACTGAACTGATTTCACATAAGGCAACGAACTCGGTCAAACCGTTGTTTCACTTGAAGGGTCTTCAGGGAGATAAGTTGGTGAGTTTTTAAGTATAGAATTGCACTGTAGTATTGCACAGGCCGGTTACTCATCTAACAGGAGGCCTGGATACTGTTACAAAATAGGTTTGAGAATCTTAGAAGGTGTTAGTTGATTGGATTGTCACGGGGGCCTGGCCAAAGGATTTGTTTATACGTTGGAAGAGTAAGTTTATGACATATAATTTAATATCTTTTCAACCAATCGCATTACATATATATATATATATAAATATATATATATATATATATATGTATAATATATATATATATATATATATTTAAAAATATTTAAAAATAACATATATATATATATATATATATATATATATATATATATATATATATATATATATATATATATATATATATATATTTATATATATATATATATATATATATATATATATATATATATATATATATATATATATATATATATAAATATATATATATATAATATAAATATATATATATATATATATATATATATATATATATATATATATATAATAATAATAATATATATATATATATATGCATAACATATATATATATATATATATATATATATATATATATATATATATATATATATATATATATATATATATATATATATATATATATATATATATATATATATATATATATATATATATATATATCAGGGGCGTATATATAGAGTAGGCCGG